>CAOLHI010005487.1:0-66349 GCA_948474755.1 Ctenosaura bakeri
CGCCTCCCTCCCGGCCCGCTTTCCTCCGACTTTCGCCGTTCCCGCCCTGCCGTCTTTCTCCAGGTGAAAAAAAGGGGAGGGGAGGTCTTTGGAGTCCGGCTGCTCATAGAATCATAGAAATTCAGAGTTGGAAGAGACCCCGGGGGCCATCCAGTCCAACCCCCTGCCATGCAGGAACACCCTCAAAGCACTCCCGACAGATGGCCATCCAGCCTCTGCTTAAAAACCTCCAAGGAAGGAGACTCCACTACACTCCGAGGCAGCAGATTCCACTGCCGGGCAGCCCTGACTGTCAGGAAGTTCTTTCTGAGGTTCAAGTGGAATCTCCTTTCCTGCAGCTTGAATCCATTGCTCCTTGTCCTGGTCTCTGGAGCAGCAGAAAACAAGCCTGTTCCCTCCTTGACATGACATCTCTTCAAATATTTAAACATGGCTATCATGTCCCCTCTTAACCTCCTCTTCTGCAGACTAAACATACCCAGCTCTCTAAGTCTATCCTCATAGGGCATGGCTTCCAGGCCTCTCACCATTTTCGAGGAGAGAAAGAGAGGAAGGGGCCCGCCTCTACTCCAGGCTTGGCTGCCATGGGGGGAGAGACAAACGGAAGCTCTCCTCAGAGGGACGGAGAGGCGGGGGCGGGATGACGGAGGGACTCATGTTGAAGTAGCCTTCGAGGGAGGGTCAGTCTAGATAGCCACAAGACCCTATATATGCTTATAGACTCTTATAAGAGAAATCCTCCATGAGTGTGTGGCAAGTTAGAGTGTGTGGCAAAGTACTGCGCAGGCAGAGTGAGCAGTTCCTGTCTTGAATACCAGGTTGGGGTCACAGTGTGCTCAATATGTTCTGTAACACATTTCCTGGAATGTAAACAACTGTGAGGTAGGAGGGAGGCGGAGAACATTGCAAAGCCTCAGCGGGGGACGGGCAGGAGGAAATGTTTTTCCGCCCAACCCACGAAATAACGAGATCGCAGACAGAGCTTGGGTTGAACTAGGGCAATTTATTAATATGCCTAATTAACAAGGGGTGAACTTAAACTTGAATTTAAACTTGAACTTGATTTTATGACCTGGGGAGAAGGGGGGGTCAACAGCATCTTTGGACTAGGGTCAAGAGGCAGCTCCCGACCATCTCCCCCAGCCGTTGGGCGAAATACCGGGCCCCAAAGCCAACCGCTGATGTTGCATGATGACTTTTGGCCAGCCCTTGTCTGGAAGGTGAGCCCCAAGGCCCACCCCCCGCTGCGCAGCAAGTGGGGTGATCCCAGGGCCCTCCTCAAGGATAGGATTTATCCTACACCCCAAAAGGGGTGCCATAGGTACACACCAAACCTAAGACCCCCCCCCCCGCTGGCCTGATGATTAAACATAATGACAGTGGCGACCTAATTAATATCAAATTAAGACACCACCCTGTGAAGCCAATTACCCCTCCCTAGGCGCAGTGTAGGGTAGGCGAAAAAACCCCCATATAGGGGGAAAAAATTCCTACCTGGCCCCGAAGCGACCAGCTATCTTACACTGAAACCATCAGGGGGGAGGGCGGGTTGCCTGGATCCGAAAAGAAGGCCGATGGGGAGGTGGGGCGGCCCTAAATATCCTGCTCGGCCCCACCTCCTCCCGTCGGCCCCTGCAGCGCGATCTCGCATCGCGGGAGGGCGGCAAAGGCCATTCCCCCCGCCACTCGCGATGCTTGGGCGGCGTGGGACAAATTGTGTCATAGATACTATAAAATGGCTCTGCTAAGTGTGCTCGAGGCTCTTGGCTCCTTTTTGGAAACTATTCCAGCCATGCAGCCCGCCCGTTACTATAATAAACTCTTTTTCCTTTACTCCGTGGTCTCTCTGTCTCTGAATTCCTGCAACAATGTTAAAGCATGACCAGGTCAGTCCTACCGCTTGGCAGAGGGGAGAAGTCGCTGGAGGGAGCAGAGCTGGGATATCCTTGAAAGATAAATGACCTATCTAGCTATCATGCTGTGCGCCTTCCTTTGGGACTTGTGGGAAGGTGTGGCTGAATCTGTCATGGAGGCTTCTTGAAAAGATTTGTTCACAATAGGGATGCTCTGAGGCAGAGAGAGTGTGACTTACCCAAAGTCACCCCGTGGGTTTTTGTGGCTGAGCCAAAGATTGGGACCCTGCTTTTAAGGAGTCCTGGTTCAGCACTCAAACCACTATGCCATGCTGACTTCCATATCTGCTTTAGTCAGACCTCCTCTGGAATCCCATGTCCAGTTCTGGGCACCTCGTCTCAAGAAAGATGTTGACAAGCTGGAGCGTGGCCAGAGGAGGTGACCAAAATGGTGAAGGGTCTGGAAGCCATGCCCTATGAGGAACGGCTTAGGGAGCTGGGGATCTTTAGTCTGCGGAAGAGAAGGTGAAGAGGGGACACGATAGCCATGTTTAAATGTTTGAAAGGATGTCATATCGATGAGGGAACGGGCATGTTTTCCACTGTTCCAGAGACTATGGCCTTTTCTTCACGACAGGGCTCAGTGATGTCCTTTTGTTGCAGCCCCGGCAGGGAGGGAAAGCACACCAGGAACGCTCCTCTCCACACCTTGCCTGGTCGCTGCGGAGGAGAGCACTCTGGCCCTGCCTCTTCCCTTCTGCAGCACAGCCAAGCTCTTGCCATTTGCTGCGCTGGGAAGGGAGGCATCACCAGCACACTTCTACCTTTCCGCATGGCCAGGAAAGGCGGCAGCACAGCATGATGGTAACTGTAAAATGGATTTTTTTCCCTTTTACAAATACTGCACTTGTGCAATGTTCAGGGAGAAGATGGTGGTGGGACCACGATAAAGTTGTGCAGAGGCACAACCTGCAGAGCACTGCCACCATGTCCCAACTGCAGGGCAGCCACGCCATGCAGCAAGGGCCTAGGACAAGGAGCAATTGATTCAAACTACAGGAAAAGAGATTCCACCTGAACCTCAGGAAGAACTTCCTGACAGTCAGAGCTATCTGGCAGTGAAATATGCTGCCTCAGAGTGTGGTGGAGTCTCCTCCTTTGGAGGTTTTTAAACAGAGGCTGGATGGCCTTTGTTGGGAGTACTTCAGTGTGTGTTTCTGCATAGCAGGGGGTTGGACTGGATGGCCCCTGTGGTCTCTTCCAACTCCATGATTCTGTGATTCTATCAGTCAATATATCTGGGTGTATTATTACTGCAGAGTGGTGTTGGTGTTAGTGGTGAGACTTCCACTACCACTGCTGTAGAATATTGGTTAGAGGAAGCTTCACTTTTCTACCAGTCTCCTGTTCCTTCTGTTTGTACAGGTAGTGTGAATTAACTGTGTATTTTTCACTTTAATAGGGCTTGTCCATCCATTTTTCCCCTCACCTTTTGGAACAATTGAAACTTTGCTGCAGACCTTTGTTAAGAGCCCAGCCTGGAGCTATATGTAACCATATTGTTGTTTCCTTCATCTGTGAACAAACTTAATTTGGAGCCACAATTCAACGCTTGCTCAGTACTAACTGCAAAAAGTGTATTCTCTAGCCAGTAGCAGGATGTAAAAATCAATAAATATGACATTCTGATAAGCAGTATTATTTACTTATTTAGGGAACTTATATCCCACCTTTTGTCCAAAAAGTCTACAGCGGCTTACAGATCATTAATTTGACAGATCCCTGTCCTCAAGCTTACAATCCAATTAAGACATGAAAGAAAAGAAAAAGGGAATTATAGTGGAGGAATTAGCTGCCACTGGTGTCATTAGGCACCAGTAAGCGCCAGATTTTGACAAGCCAATAAATAGCAAATTCTAATAAACTGTACCCTGGTGGACTATACTGTATTTTGTTAGGCCACATGCTCCTATTCCCCAGTGTTCAGGCCTTATCTCACCTCTGATCCTGTATTCAGACTTGTCTCATCCTTAATCCAACAAACAAGAATTTACAACCCATTCTCAAAGAAGACTTGCACAATTGCCACAAAGAAATAGGATTCAAAACACACAAAGATGTATTACCTAATACAACATGTACGCCTTATAGGGACTAGTACAATAAAGCCCAAAATGCTGCAGAACCAAATGCATTTGGACAAAGTCTTCCATCAATGGCTTAGAATATATTTTCTTTAAAAATATATTAAAACAAAATGAATATTGACATTTTGCAGGACACATGGAGAAAAACAAATTAGAAAGATACATCAAGAAGCGAAAGAAAGGGTCACAGAGATATCCTTAGACATTATTTACCTTTTGATATCTATATTTTAGAGGTGTAAAAGCCAAATTTCCACTTAAATAATGCTAATAACCACTAGTCTCTGATCTAGTTCCACTGTGATATAACAGTTTCTGTTGTGGCTTCAGCACTGGGAATAGGATCTATTAAACAGGAATTTTTATATACTGCTTCCTGGCAGGTTTCTTAATACATGCCTGCAGCAGTTTTTTTCCCCACTAGCTTAAGGGATGAAAATGAAGGAGAATTTGAAAATTAGGCTGGATTGAAAGGGAAAGTGCATAGTTAATTCATTGTACCTTGAACGCATCAAAAACTTAACAAGGAGAATTGATGTTAAAGTCACTCTTGACTCTAAAAGGGAGCAAACTCCTCTCTCAGTATTTCCACAGTCTTTAGCAATAGAACATCATTTATTCATTTTCTCTCTTTTTTTTTAAAGTCCCCAAGCCAAGGTTCTGAGACTGTTTTCAAGGTGGGAGAGTGCCCAACATTGGCAGGCAATTATTAATTTTGCCTATGTGCAAATTTGCTTTTACAAAATGATCAAAACACAGAATGCATAACATTAACTACCCTGAAAGCAATTACAGAATAATAAATGGAATATTATAAAATATAAGTATTATATTATAAAATATTCCATTCAATACAATTATTATATCAAAGAAAGGAAAAATACGTAAGATCGTATTAAGTAAATACAAAGGAGACCTATATTACATCCCTCTCTTCACTACATGACATTAAAAGCAAAATCTGTGGAGCTATGTTAGAAGATATTCTAATATTCTTAAGAGAAAATGCAAGCTATACCTACCATGCCAAAGGTGTAGAACTTTTCATGTTAGTGATACCCTTTTTAGACATGTACCATTTCACGACACAGTAATTTCAGTTTCACTGGCCAATTGGAGGTTAAACTGACCCTTTATAAGAGATACAGACATATATATCAATTGTAATAACAAAATGTATGGGGACACAACATATCTCATGAAAATCTTTCTTATATTTTTAAAAACGTACGATTTATAAATAATAACATATATTTCCAAGATTGTAGGCGACACACCTACACCCTTCAGGCAAAACACTTAACGTGTCACGGCACATCATTTGGAAAGCTGTGGTGTAGAAAATGAGGTGTAGAACACAGTCAGAGGAAAGACAAATTACTTCTTCCAGCCATTGTCATTCAGTCATCTTTGAGCATGAAGACTCTTAACAAGCACAATATATTCTTAGAATTGCCCTCTACATCTTCAGTGTAGTTTACTCTCAAGTAATTATACATTGGATGTATGGCATGAAACCTCTTTTATTCCTGTGAGGCCTCGATGACAGCAGCATCTTAATATTTTTGGGTGTGCTTGATCATTTAGTACATTTCTGAATGATAATTCCCAAGGTAATTATCAGCAATAATAATAACAGGTCCAATTTGCTCCAATTTTGGGAGAGGGGAATCTACCCTGAGTTTAGTCTGGGGGTAGCTCAAGCCCCTTGTCTCAACATGCCTCAAGTCAGTTTTGATGGCCAAGGCTGGAGTTTACCTCTCTTGGGTTAACTAATTACATCCCATAGAATACTGGGGTGTAGGTGAGTGGAAGTGAAGGGATAGAAGAAGAAGAAAAATAGTTTTCATATTCAGTGGGGATCTAGCCAGCTTAGAGTAGGCTAATTATAATCAATTAGGGAACCAGCCAGCCAAGAAGCTGGTCAAAATTAGGATTTTGACCAGCAGGAAAGTGGAAAGTGAAATTGAGTTCAGACCAAGGTTATGAAAGGATATAAATGTAACTAAGTGAACTGGGAGAGAGCCAGTGTGGTATAGTGGATTGAACCTTGGACTATGACCCTGGAGACCAGAGTTCGATTCCCTGCTTGGGCATGGAAAACCACTGGGTGACCTTGAGTGCATCACACACTCTCAGCCTCAGAAAACTCCATGATAGATTTGCCGTAGGGTCACTGTAAGTCAGAAGTCTCATTCTCTCAGCTTCAGAGGGAGACAAAGGCAAACCCCTCCTTGAACAAATCTTGCCAAAGGAAGTCTGGAGGATCATGTGTAGTGTGATGCCCAGCATACTGCAAATTGTAGGGGTTGAAGCTGGGGTTTATATACTCTGTTTCCTACCCTGAAGAAGGGTGCACGAACAAAGCAATAGTGATTCTCCTATAACTTTAGGTGAGAAAACATTGGTGGGAGTCATGGCAATCTATTAATGTTTGGATGGGGAGGGGTTCTGTGACGGATTTTTCTGTAGGGTAGGATCACTGTAGGTCTCTGATGGCTTCCCTTGGTTGATTTCATCTTCCGTTGTCTTTCCTGCCTGTGCTTTTGAAAGAACTGCCACAAGCCCATTAGGAGCGGGCTTTCCTGCCTAATCCTCTTTGAACTTATGTCCTGGCCATGCTGAGATCATTCTGACTTGGCTACATGCTTACAGTCAATGCTTCTCCGAAGATGCTTTTGGCCATAAGTATATCTAGAAAAAATAGCACACCCCTCAAAGTTGGGGGTGTCGGGTATGGTATCAGGTTGCAGGGTAAGGAATAAGAAGGAATCTGGGATCTGGGATGGTCTAGAGTAAAAAAATACAACAAAGCAGTGACAACACACCAAATTCAAAGACATAACAGCAAACATAATGGCCAAGATTCTGCTTGGCACAGCAACGTGCCACCATGCCATGCTGAATACTGGAAGTCTGGAAAGGTGCAAGTTGCTTTTTGTCTCTTGGATTAGCACTAGCAGCCAGCCCAGTGCCTGAGCACATCACAAAGTGAACTCATGGTCTTTTGGGGCAGGAGCTGTGTCCACATGCCATGAAGATCCCACTGCACAACTGAGGAGGTTTGGGAAAGTACTGTACAAGGAGGTACTCTGCTGGATACCTGTGGAAGTAGGAAAAGTAAGATGACTTAAATTTACCTTGTTTTAGCAAATTTATAATGGAAGTAAGTAAGTGGATGAGTATTTGTTAGGATGGACTATAGGTTATGTAGTTAGAAGTATCCATTGGCTCGCTAAACAAAAGTGTTATCAGGAAGAAGCAGCTGCTTGTGGGTGGTCAGATGACTGTACAATTTGAAAATGAATAAATGTTTGCCACCTCTTGTTGTAGATTTCCTTACGTCGGGGGGGACAATGTTTTAAAGTAGTGAAGGCACCAATACATATCCATCTTTTTCACAGCCCTGGTGTTACCCCACTGGTACACCCTATCCTGGGGTCTACAATTTTTAATATCAAATATAGTTCATTATGCCAGAGAGGTTGCCTGGATGAGCACGTAGGCAGCAACGGTTGAATTACCGAGAACTAGGTCAGGCCAGTAAAATCCCCAGTCACGTAGCCCAAGGAGACCTCAAGCTGTGCAAACTCGCAGTAAACAAAGGGTCCTCAGCCACAGAGGAGCCAGCTTGAGGGAATTACCGTGTTTTCCCCAAGTTGAGCACTTATGATTCTGGAAAAATCATCCAAGGCAAGGACCATCTACATAAATTTGCATTACAGTCCATTGCAACCGAAGATCCTGAAACATTGGCAACACATCATAAAACCATCGTGCAAAACAAGTTGCCATTATGGAGCTTCCTTTCCTTTGTGGTGCCTATTGTTCTCCCTGGGACAGGATTTGCCCTCGGGGTATCTTTTCCCCTATAAGTAGTCCTAGTTTTTGAGAATTTCTTTGGATAACTCCCTGCCACACTAACAGACTGTTTCTCTGTTAGCTGAGTAATCCCCTCAGCGGTCTCTTTGCTGAGTTCTGCTTTGCTTGCTGCTTCCCAGACCAAGGACTTCAGGAGAGGTGCAGTATCACCCCATCTACAATCCCTCTCTTAATCTCCTATCAAATTTTTCCACTCTTTTACTTCTTAATAGATCTTGTGTGAGTGATTGCATTGGTGCGTGAGAACATTTTCATTCAATAAAAACATTTCTCTGACACATCTGTCTGGTTTTTGGCTTGGCCTGACCCCATAAAAACTGAGTAAAAAGACCCGCTAGGTTACCCTTCCTCTCGTATTGCCACTGCTTGTGCTCCTTTCAGTTCCCCACTCTTCCTTATGTGGAGCATATTGAGGTGTCCCCCAAGGGACCCCCAGAAACCAGGGTAACACTGGGATTCAAAGTGGCATACAAAAATTATAACAAGAAATAGATAAAAGATAAAAGTCCATGTCACTTAAAACATGCACAAATTAAACTGTCAATAGAATTAGTATTAAATTAAATTAAAATCAGTTTAGAAGCATGTGTGTATGTATGTGTCTTCAAGTCACCTGTTCACTTATGGCCATGTTGGGGGGCTCAGGAAGAAGGTGAGTTCTCCATGCAAGGTAGTTGTTGTGTGATAGAGGCAATGAATACCTCCTTTCACCATGACACAAAAGTACATAGGCAGGTTGCTCTTAACACTTGTATATTTTACCAGTAGGGTGTCAGCCATAACAGAGTCAAGTGCAAAAACTCTCCAGCTGATCCCAATGGCTTCCTTCTCTAGTTGTTGCCTTCATCTCTCTGGTCCCAGTTATTATTGTATGTTCATGTGCTTTCAAGTCACTTGTTGACTTAAGGCAACCCCAAGAATTTAGAAAGGTTTTCTTGGGCAAGGAATACTCAGAGATGATTTTGCCAGTTCCTTCCTCTGAAATATAACCTATAGCACCTGGTATTCACTGGCGGTCTCCAATCCAAGTACTAATCAGGGTTGACCCTGCTTACTTTCCAAGATGAGATGGGATCTAGTGCCTTTATGGTGTGTAGGTTGGTTCCCCAATTACTATACAAAATTAATAAACCGTGGCATTATCAAATGCTCAGCAATCTCCTGCAATTACGGCTAAATGACTACATCTCAAGAAAGCTCTTACATGCAAGAAGAGAATTGATGTTTTAGCTGTTATTGTCAATCTTTGTTAAAATCTCATTTGCTGTTTTATGGGCAGTTTGCAACTGTATTGCTTCAGGGAGACAAGCTGAAAAGAGAAATGGAATATCTTCAGTACACCAGCATGGAAGAGAAAAATAGTGGTTCATCTAAGAAATGCAAAACCTTTGTAAGATGAGGATGTTCCAACTGAGGGGCTGGTAGGGGAAGAAAAAATATTCTTTAAGACAACACCTGCTTCATCTGAACCTCAAAGCACCAAGGCATGGCGTGAAACACGCAAACCGTATGAAGATTTGTTTTTATTGCTTATCATTCCATCTGTTTCCAAGGTGGATGGGGTGAACTGACTTGCTCACGCAGCTTATGCAGTGCCACCCCTGCTGAAAAGGGAGGTATTAGCTGTCTTGAGATTTCCAGATATATTTTTTTTTTGGTGAAGATTCTCTGTGTATGTGCCTTAAAGTTGCTTGTCAATTTATGACAACTCATTCAAAATGACCTTGATAGATTGGAGAGCTGAGCCAAAGCTAATAAAATGAATAAAATGGTTATTACCTTTAAAGCCCTTTATGGCTTGGGGCCAGCCTACCTGTGGGATCGCCTTCTCCCATATAATCCGCCCCGCACACCAAGGTCCTCTGGGAGGAATTTACTGCAGCCAGTCAGAACTAGGTTGGCTGCAGTTACTCAGAGGACCTTCTCTTCTATCACTCCCAAGTTATGGAATGGCCTCCCGGAGGAGACCCGGCATATTACCAGTCTTGACTGCTTTAAAAAAGCAGTCAAGACTGTTCTCTTCCGACAGGCCTTCCCAGACTAGTACTCCACCGCCTCCCACCAACTGTCTTGCTATTCTTTTAATAGTCAGTTGATTGTTGTTAATTGTTAATTGTTGTGTGTTTTAGGGGGTTGGTTTTAGATGGGTTGGTGGGTGGGGAAGATTGGTATGTTTTTTAATGTTTTTTAATGTAGTTAATGTATTATTGTTGTTTGCCGCCTCGATCCATGGGGAGAGACAGGGTAGAAATAAATTTTATTGTCGTTGTTGTTGTTGTTGTTATTTCAACAGAGAGAAATGTAAGGTCCTGCACTTAGGCAGAAAAAATGGAAAGTGCAAATGTAGGATGGGGGAGACCTGGCTGGATAACAGTACGTGTGAAAGGGATCTAGGAGCATTGGTAGATCACATGCTGAACATGAGTCAGCAGTGTGATGCAGCAGCCAAGAAAGCCAATGCAATTCTTGGTTGCATCAATAGGAGTATGGTGTCTAGATCGAGGGAGGTAATGGTACCACTCTATTCTGCTTTTGTTAGACTTCATCTGGAATACTGTGTCCAGTTCTGGGCACCTCAGTTCAAGAAGGATATCAACAAGCTGGAGCATGTCCAGAAGGGGGCGACCAAAACGGTGAAGGGTCTGGAAGCCATGCCCTATGAGGAACAGCTTAGGGAGCTGGGTATGTTTAATCTGCAGAAGAGAAGGTTAAGAGGGGACATGATAGCTACGTCTAACTATTTGAAGGGATGTCATGTCGAGGAGGGAATGGGCTTGTTTTCCACAGCTCCAGGGACTAGGACAAGGAGCAATGGATTCAAGTTTCAGGAAAGGAGATTCCACCTGAACCTCAGGAAGAACTTCCTGACAGTCAGAGCTGTCTGGCAGTGAAATATGCTGCCTGGGAGTATGGTGGAGCCTCTTTCTTTGGAGGTTTTTAAGCAGAAGCTGGATGGCTATTTGTTGGGAGTTCTTTGATGGGTGTTCCTGCATAGCAGGGGGTTGGACTGGATGGCCCCTGTGGTCTCTTCCAACTCTATGATTCCATGAACTATATAGGGTTTTCTTAGGCAAGGAATACTCAAAAATGGTCCCCCATCCAAGTACTAACAAGGTCTGACCCTGCTTAACTTCCAAGATCAAATGGGATTAGGTGTCTAGAAGCCCAAGTTTCAGTGGTCAGACAGATTAAGGTTTGTGCCAGCTGTACCCGTTCCTTGAGAAGATGGATCTGGCCATGGTGCCAACATGCCTCAGTTACATTCCATTTGGATTACTGTAGTGTGCCTTTAAAGAGTGTTCAGAAATTTTAGCTGGTCCAAAGAGCTGCAGCAAAGTTGTTAACTCGGCCTGGCTATAGGGAGCACACAATTCCCCTGTTGCAACAGTTCCATTGGTTCCTGATCTGCTTTTGGGCACAATTCAAAATGCTAGTTATGACCTACAAAGCTCTGTATAGGACCATCTCTCCCTATCTGAGACTGCCCATGTAGGGAGAGGCAGATGGAGAGATGCTTCAAGCTTTTGAGCCAACAGATGAGGAGGTGAAGCTCTTGGAGAGTTGCAGGTCATCTGCATATCATCATCATCATCATCATCATCATCATCATCCTTTATTTATATAGCACCATCCATGTACATGGCACTTTACATATTTAAAATACAACAGTTACCCTAAATAAACACATAATAAAATGAAGATATACAACTAAAAGGATCCAGGGTTATGGAATTACAACCAGTACAACATAACATTACTGTAATACTTGTTTTCTGCTGCTCCAGAGACCAGGACAAGGAGCAAGGACTTGTTTTCTGCTGCTCCAGAGACCAGGACAAGGAGCAATGGATTCAAGCTGCAGGAAAGGAGATTCCACCTGAATCTCAAGAAGAACTTCCTGACGGTCAGAGCTGTCTGGCAGTGGAATATGCTGCCTTGGAGTGTAGTGGAGTCTCCTTCCTTGGAGGTTTTTAAGCAGAGGCTTGATGGCCATCTGTCGGGAGTGCTTTGAGGGTGTTCCTGCATGGCAGGGGGTTGGACTGGATGGCCCCTGGGGTCTCTTCCAACTCTACATTTCTATGATTCTATGAATACTAATAAACATTACTATAATGCCAATAAAATACAATATGTAAGTAACAATAAAACTAGTCCAATGTTCCAAAGATTTTGGAAAACAAGAAAGTTTTCAGTTTAGATTTAAAAACAGTAAGGGAAGGGTCACTGAAAGGCATAAGGGGCAGTGAGAGAAAAAGGGCGTAACCGAGCTAAAGAGGAAGCAACTCTAGCTGGGTAAGAAGGCAAGTATTCACAGAGCATAGGTTTCCAGCTGGCTAGTAATGAGAGATAAGAGCAGCAAGATAAGGAGGAGTTAAATTATGTAAGACCTTAAAAGTCAAAACAAGAAGCTTATAAAGTATCCTACAAGGGATAGGTAACTAATGAAGGGAAATCAGGAGAGGGGTAATGTGATCAAAATGACAGGCTAAGAAACTGATTTTAGCAGCAAAATGAAAAACAAGAAACCAGAGGGGAAAGATGAGATCGAGGAAGACCAGTGAATAAAAGATTATATACTTTTCTCATCAGCCTTTGCTGAAGTTGCTGTGAGAAAGAAGCAACCAGATGAGGACAGGCAGCAAGCTTTTGAGCTTACAGTGCACAAAGTTATATTCCATATGTCCCATATAGATACTACATAGAGGAAGGGAAAGAAAAGAAAGGTGTTGGTATCTGGGGAGGCATTGCTCAGGGGTATACCAGCCTGACAAAATTAATTGGGAAGTGTACTGTCTTCCTGGCATACACATCCAGGATGTCACTGACAAAACTGATCAAGAACGCAGATCAGTACCCCTTTCTCCTTATTTGTATGGGCACCAGCAACATTGCCAAGAATTTCTTTTAGCAGATCACCTCTAACTATGAAGCTTTGGGCAAGAAGGGGTCTGAGTTATAGGTGGTATCCTCTTCAATTTTGCCAGTTAGAGAGGACTAAGCAGGGGCAGGATGATATTAAAAGTGAATGACTGGCTACATAGATGCTGTAGATGGAAGAGGTTTGGCTTCTGGGACCACGGTCTTCAATTCTTAAACAGAATACTATTGGCTACAGATGGGCTGTAACTCACGAAGACTGCAAAGAATGTTTTTGGTAATAGCATGGCAGGTATAATCAAGAGGGCTTTAAACTAAATCCTTGGAGGGTTGGAGATGATAACTTAAACATCAGTCCTGAGGCAAGCTGTATGCACAAAGATGTGAATTCATGAGAAGAAGCTGAGGAAGAAAATGCAATTCACAACAAAACTGACAGTAAATTAATAGCTGAGAGCAAAGTTTCAACTGTCCATACCAATGCACTGAGTTTGGGAAACAAACAAGATGATCTTGAAGTTCTAGTGCAGGAATGTAAATATGACTTTACAGGCATAACAGACCTGGTGGGATGAGTCCCATGATTGGAATATTACAATTGAAGGGTATCATCTATTCAAAAAAGAATAGAGGTGACAGAAAATGAGGGAGGGAGTAGCATTGTATATTAAAGACAAATTCAGTTGTACAGAAATCCATGAGAGTGATCAGAGTGGGATAGCTGAAAGAATCTGTGTAAAAATAAATGGAGAAATAAATAAGTGCATCGTTGTGGTAGGAGTTTACTACAGGCCACCAAACCAAGAAGCAGGCATGAATGATATTTTTCAGAAACAAATCTCAGAAATCTCAAAGATGCAATAATTAGTAGTTATGGGGGGCTTACATTACCCTGATATCTGCTGGGAGACTAACTTTGCTAAGCATAGGAGGCCCAAGAAATTCCTGAGGTGCCTTGCAGATAGTTTCCTGTATCAAAAGACAGAGGAAGAAACACGGGGATCAGTAGTCCTGGCCGTGATCCCAACCAATAGGAAGGAGTTGGTCACTGGAATCAAAGTAGCCTGTATTTTAGGGGGAAGTGAGGATGTAATGCTAGACTGTGCAACTGTGGAACAGGATAAAGCAGAAGACAGAAAGAGAATTCAAAAGGACTTCAATATAACTAAAAAAAATGGGCAGAAGTTAATAAAATGAAATTCAGTAGAGACAAATGCAAAATTCTACATTTAGCCCACAAAAACCAAATGTACAGGTTGGGGATACATGGCTCAGCAGTACTACATGCAATAAGGACCTTGGGATTATTGTTGATCATAAGTAGAATATGAGCCAGCAGTGTGATGCTGTAGCATAGAAGACAAATGCTATCTTAGCCTGTATTAATAGAAGCTTAGCTTCCAACTTGAGGGAAGTCGTATTCTCACTATATTCTATACTGGTCAGGTATCATTTGGAGTATTGTGTTCAGTTCTGGGGTCCTTATTTTAAGAAGGACATAAACAAGCAGGTTCAGACAATGTCAACAAGGATGATAAGAGGTATGGCGAAGAAAACATGAGGAAAAGTTGAAAGAGCTGGGCATATTCGATGAAGAGAAGACCAAGGGGTGACATGATTGCCTTCTTTAAGTACATGAATGGTTGTTACAGAGAGGAGTGCATGGGAATGTTCTCTGCTAGCGCAGAAGGGTTAGACCCCATCTTGAATACTGTGTCCAGTTCTGGGCACCCCAATTCAAGAAGGATATTGACAAGCTGGAGCAAGTCCAGAGGAGGGCGACCAAAATGGTGAGAGGCCTGGAAGCCATGCCCTATGAGGATAGACTTAGAGAGCTGGGTATGTTTAGTCTGCAGAAGAGGAGGTTAAGAGGGGACATGATAGCCATGTTTAAATATTTGAAGGGAAGCCACGTAGAGGAAGGAGGTGACTTGTTTTCTGCTGCTCCAGAGACCAGAACAAGGAGCAATGGATTCAAGCTGCAGGAAAGGAGATTCCACCTGAACCTCAGGAAGAACTTCCCGACAGTCAGGGCTGTCCGGCAGTGGAATCTGCTGCCTTGGAGTGTAGTGGAGTCTCCTTCCTTGGAGGTTTTTAAGCAGAGGCTTGATAGCCATCTGTCGGGATTGATTTGACGGTGTTCCTGCATGGCAGGGGGTTGGACTGGATGGCCTGTGTGGTCTCTTCCAACTCTGAATTTCTATGATTCTATGATTCTATGAGGGAAGAACCAGATCTATTGCTCTGAAGTTACAGGAAAGCAGATTTTGACTGAACATCTGAAGACACTTCTTGACAGCATGAGCAGTTGGGCAATGGAACCAATTGACTAGAGAGGTGGTGGGGTCTCCATCTGCGAACATCTTCAAAAAGTCAGCTACCTGCTGGGGATGCTTTAGCTGGAGATCCTGCATTGAGTGGGGGCTTGGACCTAAGGCCAAGAGGTCCTCTTAGCTCTGTGATTCTCCATGTCTTGAGATCTTCTGGGGAGGTCTTTCTGTCTGTTCCATCACTGTCAAAGGTGCATCTGGTGGGAATGTGAAAGAGGACCTTCTCTCTGCTCCTGGGCTCTGGAACCCTTTCCTGGAAAGGTGAGACTGACATCCTCTTTCTGTCCTTTTATAGGTAGGTCAAGACCATTTTATTTCAGCATACCATAGAGGACTGCCTGCCTGCGAAGAAGGGCCTTTCACATGCCATGCTGCTTATATTTGTTGTTCTTTTTAATAGTTTGCCTTTAACTGCTTTTAATTTTATTGATAATTTAATTAACTGTTTTAAAACTGTATTTTAGGGTTGTTTTTGAATTATTTAAAAATTATTTTAAAAATGTTTACTCTTTAATTAATTGCTTTTTTTGTTCATCACTGGGGGCTAGGAGGCAATATAAAAATATCTTAAATAAATCAAAGATAAGTGGCCACATTTTTGAAATAATTACATTTGATGTAACTTTTTTTTATTTATCATTTTTATACAAAACATATGTTTAAAACAATTTTATTTATTTATTTATTTGTATCCCGCCTCTCCATATGGATCGAGGCGGCGAACAACTTACAAATAGCATGTATTTCGAAACATTTCTATACATGCCCCCAAGAAGCTGGGTACTCATTTTACCGACCTGCGGAAGGATGGAAGGCTGAGTCAACCTTGGAGCCCGACAGGATCGAACTCACAACCTTGTGGCAATTTCTCCATCATAGTTTTATATATATACATGAAAGATTACTGTATTTTCTTATCTTCCTACGCTTCTACTTAAAATCTTAGTAGTTTCATAAATGTTACCAATTATTTACGTCCTTTACTAACATTTGTTCCAGGTCCTTATATTCTAGATATTCTGTTGAATAACATTAATACTTTAATACATATTTTCTTAAAACCCATTAGGATATAATAATGTATTTTCCCCCTATTACTCATTCTTGAATGCTCTTTATATATTTACTATATTTAATGTTTTTTCAATCTTTATGTTGGAGGTAATTTTCTATTGGAGCCCACTGGTTTTTTATATTTTCTTCTGTTTGGTTTCTTAATTTTTGTGATAGAACATCTGCTATTTTCATGTCCTGTATACTTTGTAGCCATTGCTCAATTTTGGGAACATCTTAATTTTTCCAAAGTTTTGCAAATTCTATTCTTGCAGCTGTTACCATATATAATATAATTCTCCAATATTTCTTGTTGGTTTGATTATCTATTCCATCTAGTATATTTAATAAATAGATTTCTGGGGTCATAGTAAATTGAGTGTGGAACATTTTTTCTATATTTTTGCGTATTTCTTTCCAATATTTTCATGTCTTTGGGCAGGTCCACCACATATGATATATTGTGCCATTCTGAGTGCCACATTTCCAACACCTTCCTGTTTTGGTTTTGTATATTTGAGCTGTATATGTTTTAAGATTTGTAAGGTGCCTTCAGTCCCAGACTGGGCAGGATATTATTATTAACAAGACAATAATAACAACAACTATTTCTACTGCAGCACTTTGCAGATGCTTTGACTTTTCTGCATTTTCATGTGAAATGAAATGCATTTTATTGGAAAAGAAATACATTTTATTAGCCTTGTTATCATTTGAGTGACACAAGAAACCCAGCACTGTGAAGGTGCAACATGTTTTTACTGTCAAGTAAACAAAATAAAACTGGAAATTAGGCAGAATGAGGAAATTCCCTCCGTTATCGGATGCTGACAGATGGCAGCACGGTGTTGGAGCTGTATGCCACACAGGCAGCCTTGTGTCCCCTAAGCTAGATTGCTCCTTTCAAGCACATTGAAGAAGCATGTTGCAATTGCCAATGTTCAGGAAAGATGCAGCTGCCACTCCAACTGGCTTCCGCACGATTTGTCCTCTGCTTCAGCCAGCCAAATCTTTTCAGCTAGCATTATCATCAGGGTTCTTATATAAAAGAATCTGGCACATCCTCTGCAGCATAGTAGAATCTGGATGGAAAATTACCTTAGTAGGTTGGAGAGTTGGGTCAAAATTAACACACATTTCAACAGGAAGAAATGCAAGGTCTTACATCTACGGAGTTGAAATGAAATCTCCTAATATAAGATGGGTGACACCTAGTTTGACAACAATACATGTGAAAAAGATCCAGGGGTCTTAATAAAACCCCACATTAAATTTGAGTCAACAGTGTGATGCTATGGCAAACAGAAGCCAATGCAAACAAGCCAGGCTGCATAATAATAGCAACAGGATGTGCATTTCTATACCACTTATCAGCTAAGCGCTCTTTAAGCTGTTTACAATGTATTTTAGCAATTGCTCCCAACAAACTGGGTACTCATTTTACTGACCTACGGAAGGATGGAAGGCTGAGTCAACCTGGAGCCTGGCAGGATCGAACTCACAACCTTGCAGCTGCAGTATTGGCATTTAACCATTGCGCCACCAGGGCTCCCTTTAGCATCAAAAGGGTAAAAGTAATCAATTCAAGGGAATCAGAATCTGTTACCCTGATTTCTGGAGTCCTGTGGGGGACACCTCAATGTGCTCCAAATAATGGGGAATGGGAATTAGCCAGAGCACAAGCTGTAGCACTATGAGAGGCAGGGTAATCTAGCGAGATCTTTAAACCCATTTTTTACGGGGTCAGGCCAAGCCAAAAACCAAGCAAAATTGTCTAATAAATTATTTTATTGAGGAGAATTCACTCATGCATACACACAAGATACACACAGTTACACATTCACACAAGAGCTAGCTGAAAGAGAAAGGGAGGAAAAATTATAGAGAGGCTGAGGGATTTGGGGGGATTTATAATTACCAGTCCAGAAGAGTAGTGAAGAGCAGAAATGTATTTTGACTTAGGTAGGACCTAAGGACAGTTCTCATTCAGGAGCCAGACGGACAGAGTGACGGGTAGACCTTCAAGAGACTGCACTGGGCATCCTCAAATCAGGGGTATTTGTACCCTGAAAATGGCTTGTGGCTGTGAAGGTTCCAGATGCAAGACAAAGGAAACCTGTTGTGGACAATGAGTCTTTTGCCTGTTGATGGGTTTAGTGCTTTGATTGACAAAGACATGATGGGTGTTGTAATAGCTGTCTATTGTGGGTGCTGTGAGGACAGACAAAAGAATCCAGGTGTACAAGGGATGGGTATATATCAATCAGTGTCCTGGTAGGCTCCTCACAGTTGGATTCCCTGGAAAATTCCAGCTTTTATTTAAGCCTATTATCTACAGGAATAGTGTGTATTTGCCTGACAGATGACTCAGTCTTACCTGGAGGAATTTTGAAGTTGACCTATGCTTCTCACATTTACAGTCAAATTCTTTCCCTCGCTCAGTTTGACCTCTCTGTCACCTTTCAGGCTTGAATTTGATATCAGAGCCAATAAAATGTGTTGCCAATTACATATGATGCCAGTTAGGTATGGTGCCCATCCAAACCATACTGATATCGGGGCCCCCAAAGCGGGGCTTTACAAATCATAGAATTGTAGAGTTGGAAGAGACCATAAGGACCATCAAGTCCAAACCCTGCCATGCAGGAATACACCATCAAAGTATTCTCAACAGTTGGCCATCCAACTTCTCTTAAAAAAAAAACACCTCCAAAGGAGGAGTCTCCACCACACTCCAGGGAAGCATATTCTATTGTCGAACTGCTTTTACTGTCGGGAAATTCTTCCAAATGTTTAGACAGAATCTCTTTTCCTGAGCTTGAAGCCATTACTCTATGTCTTAGTCTCTGGAGCAGCAGAAAACAAGCTTGTTCCATCCTCTATATGACACTCCTTTCAAATATTTAAACATAGCTATCATGTCACCTCTTAACCATCTCTTCTGCAGGCTAAACATATCCAGCTCCCACAGCCATGTAAAAGGACCCCATGTGGATTCAATATTGGTATGGTTTGGATGGGCACCATATCTAATTGGCATCATGTTTTGATTGGCAATACACTTTAATTGGCATTGATATCAAAATCAAACCTGAAGGTAACTGAGAGGTTAAATTGACCAAAGGAGAGTTCTGACTGTGAATGTGAGAAAGAGAGGCAGGTCAACCTAAGAAAATTTCCAGGTAAGACTGGGTCATTTGTCAGGCAAACAAATGCTGTTCCTGTGGATAATAAGCTTAAGTAGAAGCTAGAGTTTTCCCAGAATACACAATTGTGAGAAGATCACCAGAATGCTGGTTTACTTATACCCATCCCCTGTGCACCTGGATTTCTTCCTCTTTCCCCATAGCACCCACAATAGATGGCTATTACAACACCCATCACTCCTTTGTCACTGAAGCACTGCAAACATTAGTGGGTTGATAGCCCATTGTATGTATTGCAACTCCCATTGTTCCACACCTGGAACTGCATGTATCAGCGACTGCCACAGGCTATTTTTTGGGCACAAATATGCCTGATTTCAGGCTGCCCAGTGCAGTCTCTTGCTGATCTGAATGCCACTCTGTCCATCTGATTCTTGAACAAGAACTGTCCTTAGGTTCTTTGCCTAAGCCACGCTGCTGCTTCTCTCTGCTTCGCTCCAGATCTGGTAATTATCGCCCACATCCCTCTATCCTGCTTTCCTCCCTTCTCTTCATCTAGCTTTTGTGTGATTGTGTGCATGCTTGAACTGCTGCATATGTGAGTGAATTTATTTTAAATGGAACACATTTTTAGTTCACATTTTACTCTGCCTGAGTTTCTCCTGTGTGAGCCCATAAACATTGGTACGAAAGGTCTCACTTAGTTGCCCCCCTCTTGCAAGCTTCCAACTTTGAGCTCATTCATTTTTTGAACAGAGGTATATCCCTCTTTTCTGAATATTTGGTCATATGTTTCAAGAAGGCATCATCCAAATCCTCAGTCTGTCTTGGAGGTCTGTAGTAGACCTTCACAATGACATTACTGTTGTTTCTCTCCCCCTTAATTTTTACCCAGATGATCTCAATCTGGCTTTCAGGATTTGAGTCATGGATCTCTTCACAGGTGTAAAAGTCCCTGGCATATAGTGCTACTCCTTCTCCTTTCCTGTTTGATTTATTTCTCTGAAATAGGTTACACCCCTCTATTGCTATATTGCAATGAGACTCATCTCCCCAGGTTTCAGTGAAGTGGAGGATGGAAGTAATAGTATCACCCTATTCTGCTTTGGTTAGATCTCACTTGGAATACTATGTCCAGTTCGGGGAACCGCAGTTCAAAATGGATAGTGGCAAGCTGATCTGTGTTCAGAGGAGTCAAAGGCCTGGAAACCAAGCCTTATGAGGAACAGCTTAGGGATCTGGATATGTTTAGCTTGGAGAAGAGACGACAGAGAAGTGGCATGATAACCATCTTTAACTACCTGAAAAAATGTCATATAAAAGATGAAAGGAGTTTGTTTTCTGCTGCTCCAGAGACTAGGACACAAACCAATGGATTCAAATTACGAGAAAAAGATTTGACCCAAATATTAGGAAGAACTTCTCTATTTTAAGAGTTGTTCAGTGGTGAAATAGACTGAAATGAAGAGTGGTAAGACTCTTCTTCATGGGAAGTATTTAAACAGAGATTAGATGGCCTTCTCTTAGGAGTGCTTTAGTGTGTTCCTGCATGTCACAGGATTGATATAGATCAGTAGTTCTTAACCTGGGGTCTGGGGACTCTTGGGGGTCCACAGAGCCTTCACAGGGGGTCTGCAAAGTGTTGTTGCTGGACACTAACAGCTATGGCAGCAACAGAGATTTGCCCAAGTTCACCCAGTGTCTGAGCAGGGATTTGAATCCTAGTCTCCAGAAGCTAGCTAGCTAGCTATAAATAACTAAATAAATAAATGCATAGTTGAATATTTAAATCTAAATTTAAATATTTAAAACTTGAAATAAGTCGGGGGGGGCCCTTTGGCAACAAATTATATTTACAGAGGGTCCCCAGTAAAGAAAAGGTTAAAAACCACTGAAATATTCTGCCTTGGTGGTCCTTTCCCCTCTGTGATTCTATGCTTTTGTTACATTTTTTGTCCATAGAGCTCAACTTATTTTCATTTTCCTATGAAGACTTGATCTCAGTTTTCTCTGAATGATCATCCCAGAAAGTGTTTGCATGTATCAATGTAAACAGAAGGACATGATTGCAGAGGATTGTGGGGAGATCTCAGCTGGATTCAGAGACTTAAATTCTCATAGGACTCTTGCATGATAACTGAATTGACAACAGAACTGATTCCCTGAATACGTGGTCTGTAGGTTAAAGATTTCACCTTCTAAATGTAGCACTTTCAGCATGAACCCCATTCTTCTTGAAAATGAAAATGGTTTGTTTGATTCCTGTTGGAGCAGTTCAAGTGGTTAAGTGCTTCTGAGAGTTAAAAACATCACTCTCCTTTCTCCATGAGCTATCATCAGATTATATGCAGCATTGTACACTGATGCTTACAAAGAGATACTAGGAATTACAAGGTCAAGGCATGCAGGAGGGGGGATTATTTAGTAACTGAAAGCAGACATACCTGTGATAAAAGATACAAATACAGTTTGCCTCAAGATTTCTCAATTGGGCTCCGTAAGCAGATTTTTCACTATTGCCATCTTGCATTATCTTTTGATTTCATCTCTAGTTTTGCAGAATATTCTCCACTTTCAGGTTTAAGGTTAACACTTAACAGTTTTGGTAGAATTGAAAGTTGTCCTCCCAAACCATGTCTGCTAAGTGAATGTTGTTGCTGTTATTATTTTTTGCCAAGTCCTCTTTGACACCACCAATGAAGACTTCTAAGACACCCTGTCATCAACAACCTAGCTCAGGTCCTGCAGACTTGGGGCCATGGTTCCCTTGATTGAAACAATTCACCTGTAATGTGGTCTTCCTCTTTGTTCCCACTATTTTCCATTTGTAACAAGCATATTGACTTTTCCAATGACTCATGGCATCTCATGATATGTCCAAAGTACAACAGCCTCAGTTCAGACATCTGGGTTCTAGTGAGAGTTCAGACTTGCTTTGCTCCTAAGATGCATTCATTTTAGCAGTAGCTATGTGAATAGACACTTTTAAAAAAATAAATAAAACCATGGGTTTAAATTCTATAGTTAGTGCCAACCATAGTAGAGACACTATATTTATGGAATTTACTCATGCGTTGAATCAATAAGGTTCCAGCCATTGTTTGGAGCAATAAATCACCCCACCCCCATTTGCTCTTTCTTTTCTGGCCAGTTATCCCAACCAATGATGCATCACATACTGAGGTTATAACATCACATAACTACAAAACCAATCAGGCTTGGGGGTGCAAAGATATCACAAATGACAGTGAGGGCAAATGAAGGCCATTTATGCAAACAGTGGGCATTTTAGTTCATTTCCCAACAAAAAAATTTGCATTTTTTAGCAGTATTGGAAATGTTGTCAAAAAGCAATGCATAGTTTTTGCTCATCTTTTTTCCCAGCAATAAAAAGGTTACTGTGCTTTTTCCTTATGGAACAAGAGGTGAGTACAGCTTGATTCTCTGTTTTTCAAAAATGGGGAGCTAAATTTCTCTTTTTCCTAGAGCTCCTAGGGTCAATACCACATCATCAAGAAGGTATGACATTGAACAGAGCTTGGAAAAGCCACTTTGGGAATTGTAATTCCCAGAACTCCCAAGGACTTCTGGGGACTGTAGTCCAAAAAAAGTCACATTTCCAACAAGTTCTGATCCTGGAAACTGGAAGGTTAGCTACAAGGATCTCTGTTTCACAAATTCCCCCAAAGCCTTACAGTTTCAAGGTGGCGATGGTTGCTGTGGTTTAATTTTATCACAAAATGCAATGTGGAAGCTGTTTTGAGAGATGGGAAGGGGCTTTTGTTTTGTCTTGCTTTGCATTTTTAAAAAACACCTTCCATTTTGGCAGATTTCTGCTTAAAATCACCCCTAGGGGAAAACAGCTTTGCCATTTTGATTTGCAAGAGCAGAAAATGTATCCCTTCCTTCTCTGTAGATTTCTAGCACAAATTGCTACTTCTGTCTATGCATTCCTTTCCTTTCTTTCTTTCTTTCTTTCTTTCTTTCTTTCTTTCTTTCTTTCTTTCTTTCCTAAAGGCAAGGGTGGGGAGATTTTGGAGGAGAATGACATGTGGCTAAGCTTCTCATGTACCTTGCTTCCTAAATGTAAACTCTAACAGGTGCCACTGTGAGCTCTGCAGACATAATGAGAGGGTAAAAGAAGAAACAGCAAATAACCACTTTTTAGGCCATTGTGTATTTTCCATTAAGAATGAAGGAAGAAGAAAATAACAGGTCTTCTTTGAGATGTTCTACTAATGGAGCATAGGCAAGGCCATTATCCTTCTTTTTGAAATATTGTTGTCATAGATGATTCTGAAACACATGTTTAGCGTTTGGAAAATGATACTACCTAAATCTATCAATTACTTTCTTGGGCTACAGCTCCTGGAATTATGCAGCCAGCATAATTAGCCAGAACTTAAGAACATAAATTTTGGGATTTAAATTCCTAGTCTCACCCAGTCATCATGGCAATGCTGAAGTAGGCACTCTTATCACTCAGCAAGGTTCATGAAGGTGGGCAACATATATGCCCTGTGCTGGGAGCCAGCCAAGGCTTCCAGCTCTCTAATTAGAGTCTGTTATCAGCATCACAAGCAAAGTTTGTAACAGTTTGTTAACAGGTTACTGGCCATTGTTTTGCAGTCCAAGTCCATTGGAAATCCAGAGCAACAGTCCAGCAGTGAAATCTGTACACTGGGCAAGGGTCAAGGTCTTCAAAACATGAACAAGGGATTCCAACGTGAAGTGTGCTGCTTCCACTGATAATATCAGTTGTTTGCAATGGCTTCTTCCTATGTGGTTCCCTGTTGGTATAAGCTAACAGCCTCCCCCAGCTGTTTGCCTAAGTGATGCATCTTTACTATACAAATGCTCCAGGTCTCCAGGTGCTCCCTTTTTCACCTATGCTGGCTGCCATATTGATTGTCCCTTTCATGTCTTTGTGTTGTGGCTATTGAGAAGTGTCCTGTCTGGGTCCTGACATGGGGGCATGACACTATAGTTCACAGGCAATATGTTGCCCTGCTTATCATAGAATCATAGAGTTGGAAGACACCCCAGGGGCCATCGAGTCCAATTCTCTGCTATGCAGGAACACCTATCTAAGCATTCCCAGCAGATGGCCATCCAGCCTCTACTTAAAAACCTCCAAAGAAGGAGAATCTACCACACTCCCAGGCAGCATATTCCACTGCCAGACAGCTCTGACCATCAGGAAGTTCTTCCTGAGGTTCAAGTAGAATCTCCTTTTCTGCAGCTTGAATGCATTGCTCCTTGTCCTAGTCCCTGGAGCAGCAGAAAACAAACTTGCTCCCTCCTCGACAGGATATCCCTTCAAATATTTAAACATGGCTATCATGTCCCCTCTTAACCCTCTCTTCTACAGACTAAACATACCCAGCTCCCTAAGCTGTTCCTCATAGGGCATGGCTTCCAGACCCTTTACCATTTGGTCATCCTCCTGTGGACACGTTCCAGCTTGTTGATATTCTTGTTGAATTGAGGTGCCCAGAACTGGACACAGTATTCCAAATGAGGCATAACCAATGCAGAATAGAGTGGTACCATTACCTCCTTCAGTATCCCAAGAGTCGTCACTGTTCTTTCCACGCATTTCAACGTTTGTCAACATGGCAGCAGCAAAATGGCACCAAATCTGCTTTTATGTTCTCTCCACCATGCTGAGTTTGGGTGCCATACCAGCACTTCCTCTGCTTTCCAATAAATTGCTTCTATTTTTTTTTTTTTAAAGGCAGATTGGGAGCACCTACCTTGACTTTAATTTGATTAATGCCCTTGGAAGTATTACAAAGGGGTTAAGCACCATCAAAGCAAGGTATACATTCCTTGTGCACCTTGTTTTATAGTTTATTTTTGTTGTTACTGTTTACTGTCACTGCATTGTCAAATTTCAGCAGCAGGGTTTGGATGGCAACCACTGGAAGTTGCCAACACCACTGTAGTGAGTACACTGCACTAGCTGTTGAACACTGGTTAGATCAGAGCAGGGCTATGGAACCTTTGGTCTTCCGCATATTGATGAATTACCACTCTTTTCATGTCACCAAAACAGAAGGGAAAGTTTTATCAGGATCACAGCAGCAGAAGGGGCCAGCAGAACCAACACGTTTCAGGGTGGCAAATCTGCTCTGGTTATTCGTGTGAACTTTAAGGGAACTATCCACAGTGCTGAATCTCACCAGCCAGTTAAGTCCAGAGCACCTTGGGGAGCTCCTTTAACATTCAGATTAAAACCCAAAGCAGATCCTCTGCCCAATTGCCATTGGAGCCACCCACTGCCATTGACAGTAAAAAAGGAAACAGGCAAAAATTTTATTTATCACCTCCCTACATGCAATGATATGTGTTGAGATCCTATATTGTGCTTGCATAGTGCAAGTCTATGTAGGCATACCTCAGTTAACAAAGAAGCTCCTATTTACAGGGGCTTTTTGCAGTAGCTCAGCCTAGTCCCTGCCCCTTCTTTTATCTTCTGCCTAGCTGGGAGTTTTCTTACAGCATTGGCATTGGGAGGATGGTGAAGGAGGGTTGGAAAAAGATTTTCAGTGTTGGGTTGCAGCAGCACATCTGCAGCTAATGATGCAATAAAGCTTGACCTGGGAAAGCATGAGATTCTACTCTAGGTGATCCCACTGTAGCTGTTATGTGCTTATGTGCAACAGGAAAGATAACTGCCTCCAGAATTGTTTACTGTGTGAAGAGCAAACCTGAAAGAGAAGAGGAAAGCAGATTATCCTGCTTCACCAGTTACCCTGGCATGTTGAAAAAGTGTAGATCTGTAAGTTTTGCTCTTAAAATGGGATGCATTTTAGGAGAGATTTTCAAGTAGTGTCTAGAAGATTCACAAATTTTCAATTTACTTATACAGGGCTTTCTGACCTGTTTTTTTCATTACTCATCTGCATAATGTCAGTTTTGAATTTAAAAAATGCTGAAACATGTTGAATTCCTGTTAATTTGGGTGGGTGGGTGGGGTTATCGCTATTCTCTATGTTATTTCTATCTCTGGTATCAACATTTCTGCTAAAGATGTAAAGCCCAAGAATGTGTCTCCTTTGTTAGCTGAGGTATATTAGTAGTTATATAGTTATATATAGTTAGATGGTGGTTGCACTATACCATCCTTTTGCTGAATGCAGACATTGTGCATCCAAATGTGTATCTGCCAGTGTGCCTGTTCTTTGTCTTTTTGTGCAATGAGGAATACACAGAGACTGTTTCTGCAGTCTCAGTGAAGGAAGTGGTTCAACTGAAGCCCCTGATGAATAAAGACATTATTCAACAAGGTGCAACTGCATGACTGGAAGACTATTAGTCAGTCCAACTTAGAGTAGACACATTCGATTAATTGTTGAATGGTAAATATAGGTCACTAGATGATTCAATGGTTCTACTTTAGTTGGGACTAACAATAGGATTTAGACCCATGGGAAGTGGCTACATTTGTAGAACTCTGCAGATGCAACCGTGAACTGAATATGTCTGTTGCAGAATAACCAAAAAAGTACAACTGCATGTGTCAGGGAACCTACATCTATTATATAAAAGTCAAAGTTTGTGAGTTTGTCTGTCTGTGTCTGGCAGGTGAAGACTTCATATGATTGGCTGTGTGAGGTGAGAAGACCTCATATGACTGGCTGGTTATGAAGATTCTATGGAATCTTGGAGTTGGCAGCTCAGAGAAGGGCCTTCAGAATTCTCAGCCAAAGGTCTCAGGCCAGTTGCTATGGAGACGAGGCCTATCAGCAAGAAGGAGAAGGCCAGCATATTTTCTCAGAAACCAAACCTCTGTATGTTAACAACTCTGAATACAGATTGGACTGGGGACTATGGGGAAAAGATACAGGTACTGGATAACACAGTTTGGGGAATTAGAGACACAGGATATCAAATCTGTGTATTTCAACTGCATCTAATTCCTAAAGGAAGGTAAGATAATTCCTAAGGTATTTATAACAATTGTTATCTGTGAGAAAATAAAATCCCAGGCAACACCAGGAAAATACACTAGTTAGTATATAAAACAAGCAAAATTCTGGCCATCATATGCATTTTTCAAAACTAACAAGTTAGATGCAGTGATGTATCTAGCTCAGGCAGGGGCAATTTAGTATTGTTTCCCTTAATGGCAATGGTTGCATTGACTTGGGAATATTGTCTATGGTTGTGGCAGCAGCCATCGTGAACAATGGGGCTCCAAGAATGGCAGTGGGTCTACCTGCAGTTCCAATGTTTCTTGGCTTGATATAAGTCAAGTGTAGCCTTGCCCTTAGGCTCACACTAGTAACTAAAGTATGATGAGTATGTATTCAAATTTCATCCAAAGAAGTAGTATGGGGGATACAGGGGGCAGAGAATATGATCTGGGCTTACTGATAGACCTTGTCACCATATGTTGCCGGCTGCATCAATAGGAGTCTGGTGTCTAGATCGAGGGAGGTACTGGTACCACTCTACTCTGCTTTGGTTAGACCTCATCTTGAATACTGTGTGGGCACCCCAATTCAGGAAGGACATGGTCAAGCTGGAACAAGTCCAGAGGAGGGCGACCAAAATGGTGAGAGGCCTGGAAGCCATGCCTTATGGGGATAGACTTAGAGAGCTGGGGATGTTTAGTCTGCAGAAGAGAAGGTTAAGAGGGCACATGATAGCCATGTTTAAATATTTGAAGGGATGCCATGTAGAGGAAGGAGAGGGCTTGTTTTCTGCTGCTCCAGAGACCAGGACAAGGAGCAATGGATTCAAGCTGCAGGAAAGGAGATTCCACCTGAACCTCAGGAAGAACTTCCTGACAGTCAGGGCTGTCTGGCAGTGGAATCTGTTGCCTCGGAGTGTAGTGGAGTCTCCTTTGGACCTTTTTAAGCAGAGGCTGGATGGCCATCTGTCGGGAGTGCTTTGAGGGTGTTCTTGCATGGCAGGGGGTTGGACTGGATGGCCCCTGTGGTCTCTTCCAACTCTACATTTCTATGATTCTATGATTCTATGTGAGCCTGCCTAGACTTGAGATCACGAAGAGACATCCTTCTCTCAGTCTCATCATGTTCACAGACATGGTTGGTAGGGACATGAAATGAGATTTTCTTGTTGGCTGCCCCAGAGCTCTGGAACTCTCTTCCTAGGGAGGCTACACTGTCCCTCTCTTTGCAGTCCTTCCATTGGCAGACAATGAGTTTTTTATTCTGATGGGCTTTTGAAAACTGAGGTTTTTAATAGAAAGACTTTTAAGAGGTGATTTATTCTCTTAATTGTGCTTATTGAAATTGCTTTTTATTATTTTTAACTTTGTGTTTTGAAATGGTGCTTATAGTTTAATTCTATTTTTACTTTTATCTTTTGTATCTGTGCTGTATTTTAATTTATAATCTGTTTTGAATCCCATTTCTAGGAAAAGATAGACTATCTTTAATTTCAATAATAACAAAAATAAGAATAATACATGTTCAGCAGTGGGAAAATATATATCAGTGAATTGATCTTGACATCACTTTCATATAAGATAAAAGGTGAATTAATATTATGAGAGTTTTGGGATGATGCTTAAGGGAGAAAAAATGAAAGACCTCAAAGCCAATTATAATCAGAAAGAAATTTTTTTAACGTTGTTCGGTTTCTTGATTTGTCCCTCCAGAAACTGTTGTAAGAAAATTGGACAGAAACACTCTGTTGTATTTTTGATGGAAGCAAATTGATAATGAGAGAGATTAGTCATGAATCATGAAATTTCTATTTTGGTAAGAAGGGCGTATTTTCTCTTGAGGAAGTTGTATTTTGCTCTGCCTCAGATGTTAGCAGGTCACTTTCTTTTTATCCTTTATTCTCATTCAAGTGAAATGCTTTTAAGTATGTAGGCTTTGTCCTCTTGGCTGCTGCACCAGCTTTTCAGCTCTTGTTCTTCTGCCAGCATCATTGTTCTTGATACCAGCCAACATGTTGACATCTGTTATGCTTCTGAAGTTTCAAATGTCTGTTACCCACAGCAACAGAGATTTGCTGCACATCAAATATATGTAAATGCTCTGTTCTCACTTCTGTGATAATTTGGGACCTGAAACTTCCACCAAAAACTTCAGGCCTCCTTAGCAAATTAAGTTGGTTTAAATCCAGGGTTCATGAAATAATAGAGTGGGAGGGACTTTGCTAGTCCCATTCAGTGGAGCATCTCCAAACAACAGTTGCCCAGTCTCTGGTCTTAGATGATGAAGATCCTTCACCCTTCCAAATAATTCATTAAATTAATGAACTGATTTATTATTTCCAGAAGGAATTGAACCTGGCACTTTCCATGTGCAAAACATGTTTTACCTCTAAACTGCAGTCTACCCCACTCAGCCAACCAAATGTGCAGTTTATAGCTACAACATATCAGAGATAGCTGTTCTATGGTGTGCCCCCAGTACCTGAAAATCAGAAACAATAAGTTAACCTGAACAAAACCACAAGAAAATATAAGAGTGGAAGATGGGCATAATAGATTAGACTAAAGGCTCATTTAATCTAATATTCTATTTCCATGAAGGTCAACCGGTTGTCTACAAACAGGACATGAATTCAACTGCAATCTTCTCCTTATGATCCCTACAAATGGAACAAGAGTTAAACTGCTTCTGATATTGTTATTGTTATTGATTGAAGACAACCATTGGGACTCAAGGTGATATAGATAATATAGGGAACCATCATGCAGTTGAAAAGGAAAATCTCACCAAAGTTTCCCATAGACCTTTATCTAGGGTGGACAGTATTCTCTTCTATTCACTGTAGGAGTGGTGCCTGATGCATCTTGTATCAGTGAGGTGGTCAATCCAGGTTTTAGTTGAAACTAAAAATACCCTAAATGTACCAGATCCCATCTGATCTTGGAAGCTAAATAGAGTTAGCTCTGGTTAGAACTTGGATGGGAGATTGCCAACTAATACCAGGTGCTGTAGGGAAAATAACTGGCAAAAACACTTCTGAGTATTCTTTGTCAAAGAAACCTCTATGAAATTCATCAGATTGCTGTTGCCTGATTTCTCTCCAACCTGTATAAATTGTTACTGTAAGTCAGACAGGTGATTTGAAGGCACAGACACACAAACAAAAGGATATGTCCAGGGTACTGAACCCAGTCCCCGCAATAGATTCAGCACCTTGGATAATTCCTTCAAGTCTATTTATTTTATTCCATTTATACCCCCAACTTCTCCTGCCAAGGGACCCAAAGCAGTTTACAATGCATTGGCCCCTCCACATTCACTAGGGTTTAGGATGCAGAAACCTTGCAAAAGTGAAAAAAAACATAAATAACTCCCCTTCAATCCCCTTCCCATTCCCCTCCACAGCTCCGCCTCCTATACCTTTGCCTCTGGCCCCGGAGCTGCTGGAGTGAAGAAAAAAGAAAAGGTAAATTTCTTGCTGGTACTTTTTCCTCTGACGGAGAAAAGCTGAGTGCTGAGTTCTGGCATTCTAGCTACTTCTGGTCACCATCTTGAGATTCCTCCCAGAGGGGAGGAGTAAGAGCAAAGAGAGCAGCTGACCAATCAGCAGAATTGTGCAACCAGTAGCAGAGAGGACATGCCTCCAGCAGGGAGGGCTGTGCTGACCCAAAAGGGAAATTATTTCTATTTTAAGCACAAGCCTCAAAATGCAAGGGAATGGGAGAAGAAGAATTGGGGAGCAGGGGAGACAAACAGTGCCTTGTGAATAATCAAATTCACGAAGCTTAAACCCGTGAATGTGGAGAGAGGACTGTAATGTAAGATAGAAATTGCCTAAAAAGTTATATTACAAAAGTTAAAACAATTAAACAACAGTCCTGTTAGAAGTAGATATTACTTAAAACAATTTAAGTTACAGTCAAAATATAAGACTTTAAAGATAAAAACACAGCACACCACATCCAGCTTTCAACACTATTTTGCCCTGTGAATAAAAGTCAATCAAAGCCCTGCCTAAGTAGAAAGGTCTTAATCTGCAAGTGAAAAGAGAGCAGGGAGGAAGCTAATCAGATTTACTATCAGAACAGCCACCTAGAAGGGTCTCTTGTATCTCCTCAGCAACTATGCCTATGATAGTGGTGAGATTGAGAAAAGGCCTCCCCTAAAGATCTTAAAACTTGAACCTGCTTGTATATGGAGATATGGTATTTTAAATAGGCTAGACCCAAGCCATGTAAGGCCTGAAAGGTTATAACCAGCACTTTTAATTCTTCTTCAGAAATGGACTGGTAGCCAGTGAAGCTGTTTCAACAGGGGAGTTACATGATCCCTGTAGCCAGTCCCAGTTAGCAGCTTGGCTGCAATATTTGGAACCCAGGAGTTTCCAAACAGTTTCCAAAGGTAGCCCCACATAGAGTGCATTACAGTAGTCCAAACAAGATATAATCAAGACATGTGTCACCGTAACAAGTTCTGAATTTTAAGGAATGGGAGCTGCTGGCACACTAGTTTTAACTATGCAAACATACTTCTGGTATATTCAAAAGAGTTTATTTATTTACTTGATTTCTATCCCACCTGAATGAAATCCAAAGCAGCTTATGATATAAATTAAATCAGAACATCTGAAACAGTATGGAATACAAAAGTGTTAAAAAGTCTTAAACATATATCCAATTAAAATGCTACTAATAAGGTATTAACAAGTAAAATACTTAAAATGCATCTTACATACTAAAAACAACACAAGCCAAAATGAGCACAAGATTCTTCTTGCAATGGACTTGGTGTCTTTTAGCTACCTCTTCAGTAAAATGTAAGGATGGCAACATAACAGAGCCATTGTTTTTATTTTATTTTTTTATTTTAATTATTGTTTTCATTATAAAACAAGACCAAGCTTTTATATAGACATTATAAAAGAAAATAGTACGACATTCTTTACCTTAATAAAAGAGAGAAAACTATGTAGTTTTCTCTCTTTTATTAAGGTAAAGAATGTTGTACTCAGGGTTCTCCACTCAGGGTTATAATACATTGTTGTGACATTTCTTGCTGCCCAGCCTGACACGTCTTGTGTACAGGTCTGCACAGCCTGTGAGATTTCTTTTTTTTTAAACATTTTTATACGACATGGGAGATTTCTGAATCATGCCAGGGCACACACACACACACACACACAGATCTGCTTCTATTCTCCCCCACTGGAAATTGCAGCATCCGTTTCACTGTTGTCCCCCTTTGGCCTCCTCCTACCAGATTGATCTCCCTCCCTTGCTTTCCTTAAACTCTGGCCCTTCTCAGCAATAAGGACAAGCAGACTTTTAATCCTAAAAGAAAGTGGTACTCTTGGTACTAATGTTGTAATGGTAGTGTGTATAATCCAGTATGTAGAATGACACTCTGTGAGACTGCTTTTATAAAAACAGAAAGTCACATTTTTATTGAAACACTAAATTTTTATTGAAACACTAAATTTTTATACTACAGTACACCCCTTTTCCTCTCCCTCTCTCTCTCTCTCACTATGCTCAGCTCATTTACTGTCAAATATCCACTCTATTTGTCAGGTCTCTAACACAGCTCTTTTCTCTTTGTCCCTCACTGGGCTCTTCTTCCCACTAACTCCCTCCCGTGTCAATTAAATTTCCATTTTTCCTCCCCCTGAGCACTCCAGGGTTCCATTTTAGCAACCAATATTTTAAACCGCTCCTGGTCACTAAGGAGGCTTGGTTACCATGCCCTCCCTTCAGGTTTCGTCACAATTGTGTTACATTCAAAGTCGATTTGTCTTCTTAATCTAGGTGAGATAGATAAAATTACGATTTAGAACATAGAATTGTTTTAAGTTTCAGGAGACAAAGGAAAGGAAGCCAGTACCACCGTTCACTTTAATGACTCCAGCACATCTGCCCATAACTGATGCAGGGAATGTCAGCTGCTCCCTTTCTGCATCATTCATTAGGCAAGGGGATAGAGATGATCACTCCATCAGAGGCAACATAAATTTTCCAAGTGGAAAGAAATGTGCATCCAAAACTGTTCTTCACATACCAGGTTTCCCTGAGTGCCACTTATTTTTTAAAAAAGCACACCTTGTAAAGGTTAGTTTTGTTGGACTACAGTTTCCAAGATTTCTCAGCTTCTCTCATATTCATTAATTCTGTCACTGATGTCATCATCAGACAAGCTGAAGTTCTCCACTCAGTGCCCAGACATTCTGAATAGAGCATGGAAAAGTTTTGGGTTTTTTGGGGTTTTTTTTTTTTTTTGGAAAACAACTCTTAGAATTCTTCATCAACCATGCTGGCGGGGGAATTCTGAGAGATATCGTCCAAAAAAAGGTAATTTTCCCAAGCCCTAAAATTACATGAGGTGAGAGGGAAAATCTAGTTGTCAGCCACACACCTGGGGGTTCTCTTCATGGATAGAGCTGTAGATGAGTGCTTGGATGAGGTATCAAGGCAAGCATAAGACAAAATAACACATCCATATGTGACACTAACAGGATGCCAACTCCTATGTGTGTGAGAGATGATGTATGGCTTGTGGTACTTCCCAGAGATTGAAATTAGCTGCTCAGTCTGCTAAATTAGCTCACCTTACTCTAGATTAACCTATCCAACTGATCCCTCTGACCCCCTCCATTCCTTCCCCATGCCTGGCCCTGCTTTCCAGCTGCTACTTCCATCTGTAGTTCAAATCTGGCACATAGGTTGCAATCCAGCATCCCTATGCATGCCTGCATGCATAGATATGCTGTCCTAGCACTATGTGATCACCATGCTGTTACCAGGCCTAGTACATACATGTGGTACATCCATACTCCTTGATATGGTTTTATTGGCAAATATTAATTGGCATAAATATAAATTATATAGTGCTATGGCTGCATAGCCGTGCTGGCTAAGAAGAAGGACTGGCCAAATGCTTGTGAAAACTAGGTCAGACAGGACCTCAAGTCTTGGCCAGGTCATAGTTAGGAAATCATCAGGGAACTCTAGCAACAACAGACTTGCAAGTGTCCATCAACAACTCAACCTCCAGAGACAGTGGAACCCAAAATTAAACTAACAATTTTCAACACTCTTCCTACTCCCCAGCAAAACCTTCCTTTATTCTCTTTCCTTCCCAGTAATTAAGGAGCTACCATGATTCTCATCAGTCTTTTCCCACCTAATGCTAAAGCCATTAGTTCATTTTTGTTTTTCTCAATAAGAGTATAATGTTCTTTCCTACATATATGCACTCTCTGGTGTGAGTCTCACTCCCCAACATAGCACACTCTCCCTTTATTACTGAAGAGATGAAGTTTCTGCAAAAGGCACCACAGAAAAATTACAGTGCCATTAAGTCTAATACAATTATAGATATTCAAAATTAACATTGGGATTGAAACAACTAGAAAATAGCAATGACATTGCCCACCCAGGTTTTTTCTGAGCTCTAAATCATAGTGGACTTTTTATTGGAGGTGGTCTGTGGCATATACGTCAGGTGAAATCTAGCCTGCTTTCCGCCCTTCTCTAATGGGCAGTTATAGAGCAATAAGTCACCAAGCCAATAGTTGTTCTTAGAAGGTGTCAACATGCAAGACAGACCAGAACACGCCATGAAATTCAAACAATTGTTTTGGGCAATGGTATCAATAGGAGTATCTTTAGGCAATCTATATCTTAGCTGGGAGGCGAGTACCCGAAACCTTTGCAATACCACAGAGCATGCTGAGACAAAATGGGGATTTTATTTGTTAGGAATGAAATTAATTATCCAAATGCTAATTAAATCCATTATGAGTGGGTGGATTTTTATCTAGAGAGATAAAAAGATCAAGAGAGATTCAGGAGCTATTTCTTAACCTAGTGCCTAGTTAAATTATGGAATTTGTTACCACGGAATACATTCGGCCCTCCACATTTGATAAGGCCAGGGGCTCAGAACACTGGCAGAAGTGGAAAACCCACAAATATCAAAATGTGTGTACATGTCTGTGGGAAGGGGGGCAAGGTACGGTGGGGAGAGTGGGCATCCAGGGCACCCAAGGTCCAAACCAGATTGGGGAAAAGAGAGGAAAGGAGAGTGAGTGGGTTAGCATGATGGCCCTATACTTTCTCTCTCTTGCCCATCTCCTTCCTTGGGTGGGTAGGGGGCATTAGGAGAGAGTTTGTGCTGCTGAGAAATTGGGCTGCGATCCATCCTTAGCTGGCTAAGCAGCAGCGGGTGGAGGAGAGGAGGCAGGTTTTTAAAGGGCTGTGCAGCCTGATTGGAGCTGCTGAGAGGAAAGGTTCCCCTAGAAAAGGGGTGTCTGAGGGGGGACATAGTAGGGGTTGAAGAAACTTGTAAATAATCAAATCTGTGAAAGTCAAATCTGCAAATATGGAGGGCTGACTGTAAATCATATCAAAAAGTAGGCTCTTTATATGCATTACATGCCATCTCAATTAATTAATTAATTGATTTTTGAAAACGCTGCATAATCCTTGAGTGTGTGGTCTCTCTCTCTCTCTTTGTGTTTCTCATTCTAAACAACTTTGGGATATTTTCACTCTCTGTGCACACCTATTCATTTGAAATAGGTCTCTGAAAGAGAGTTTTGCAGATGCTATGGACTGGCAGAGAGACAAATGAAAAGGTCCGAGAGCAAATGAAGCATGCACTGTTTCTAGAAGTCAAGATGACTAAACTGAGACTTTTGTACTTTGGATGTATCATGAGAGGATATGACTCAGATAAAACAATAATGCTCAGTAAGGTGGAGACATAGGAAAAGAGGAAGGCCATATTATAAGTGAATAAATTCAATCAAGGAAATCCTCGCTCTGAGGCTGAAAGACCTGAGCAGGACTATTGATAACAGGGCAAACTGGAGGGCTCTTATACATAGTTGTTTGTCAGGTCACAAAGTTTCCTAAGCTCCCTGCCATGGAAATACTAACCTGTTGAATGTGTATTCTTTGCTAAAGTGTTGAATGTGTATTCTTTTCTAAATGATACTTTGTGTTTAACCATTGCACAGATGAGGCTATTTTGAATCCCGGCTTCAGTACTGCTAATTGCTGCTTCATTGTAATCCATAGGCTGCTGGCTGTTACATTGTGTTTTATGGTAGGGTAAAGCAGCAGATTGAAATTAAGACCATTTTCACACAGCGTCTCTAAAACGCAATACCTGTGGATTGTATTTGTTTCAGGGGCCGCGATTTCACATGCCATTATTGTTACTATAGTTCAGACATATCCGGTGATAACACTAGATATCTCTTGATATCAAATTTATTTGGCCTTCACTTGACCTTTTTCTGCTCCCCTGCTCCACATGTTTGCGAGGCCACCGGACAAACTCGTAAACAGGCACGGCCAGTTAATGGTTGGACGTTCCAGTCTCCACTTAGGCAGGCAGATTAACGCCACTCCGATGCTTCAGGGACCTCTTTTGCAGACACACCTTGCTTAAGTGCGACTTTACACAAAGACACTTGGCCTCGAGCCGGCACTCCCGCAATGCTAATCTATTTGCATACTGGCTACTCTATTGTTAAATCTGCGCTAAGCTGATCATGTAAAACTTGACCTTTCCAAAGCTTTGTCCTGCTCCAAACTCGTATTGTTCTCACTGAGTATGGCATGGACTGTAGGCACAATCCACCCTATAAAAAGCCCCCAATTCCAAGTCCTCCTCAGACAGCTTGGATCGCTCCTGAGTTCTATCCAGCCCTGCTGCCGCTGTGTGCAGCAAGTTGTCCCCTCAGGGAACCGCGCTGAGCTTTCTTCCCTGCAATCCTCCGTTTTTCTCCAGGACTATGAGTTAAGGTGTCGTATCATCCATTTCCCCCAAAAACTCTCATTTCTAATTTCTAGTTAGCTGTGCGCTTGTGTTGTCTTTTCTGTTGTTTGTCCTTTAATAAAGATATCATTTTTACTATTTTAAAACTTGTCTGACTACTCTTCTGGCCTGACCCCGTAGACATTGGGTAGCAAAATCCCTGCCAAGTTACCCTGCCTCTCGCTAGCTTAAGAGAGCGCTCGAGTTAATTTCCCCGTCTTGTGTTTTTGCTTGGTTATTTGGGTGCCCCTCCCGGGACCCCCAGAATACAGGGTAACATTATTGCCATCCAGTAGACATCCAGTAGCCGGCCCATTCACAAGCATCACTAGAATGCAGTATTTCATCTCCAGAAATGTTTCCAGAGTTGAAATACTGCATTCTAGCGATACTTGTGGGTGGGCCAGCTAATGGATGGAAACAAGGTCAGGCAGAATCATGCCCTGAAACAAATACAATCTACAGGTATTGCATTTTAATGATGCCATGCAGAAATGGCCTAAGGCTAGCAGTGTTGGGACGTTATGAGAATGAAGCACCGTGAAGATAGAGGATTATGCACGAAGGGTGATCCTTGTCAAGCGCATATGTGAGTGTGGCAAAAACCAGCCTGGGAAAATAAAAACGGGATAGACAAATGATGAGATTTATGGCTGGAACCAACGGATGTTTTGCACACCTAAACCTATATAGATAATCTATAAAAGATGCATGTTGTATATACCTTCCAGTTTTGGCTGCTTCTAGGAGGTCGTGTGGGGATGTGGGGGTGGGGGAGGCGATTCACCTCAGGCAGGAATGTTTTTGGGGTGTCCTGGCTCATAGCCACGCCCCTGTGCGCCCTGGCCATGCCCCCACGCACCACAGCCATGCACCCGTGCACAGTGGCCATGCCCCTCACGCTGTAGCCCTGCCCTTTCTCCACGCACTCCAAACTCTGCCACTGCTTCTGTGGAAGTGTGCTGTCTTGCTCATGCTTATCCATATAACATAAACCTTTGAAGCAAACAGAAGCAGAGTGAGCTTTTGTAGAATGTGGGTTGCTATGAGATGAAGTCAGCGTGAAGGCGATTAACAACAAGGGAGCACTGAAGAAAGAATGTGATTCCTGGAAGAACTCTTGAGAAGCTGGTTGTTGGCAATAATGTAGCCTGTCATTTCTAGGGAAGATTCTCAATGCTACCTGGCAGATACACATGCTCACCAGAGCGGGCCCTATCATTAGGCAAAATAATATATTTGTCTCAGGTGGCAAGAGCTAAGAGGTGGGAACAAAATATTGGAAGAGAGTGCTATTTGTCACAATGCCTATCCTCTCTGCCTGTTTGCTGCCTTCAGGGGAGGTTGGTTTTGCTATCCTATTATCTCCACTGAAGAAAGATTTAGCTCTCATTCCAACTGGCATTTGATAATAAATAAGAGGGAAGCATCATCTTGTTCTTTTCAACAAGCATCAAAAAGTCTCGGGCTGCCATTGCATGGAACACCTGTATCTCTATATTCTTAACCTGTGGTCCGTGGACCTCCAGGGGGCTGCAGTGACCTCACGGGGTGTGTGCGAAGGGTTGAAGAAATGTTATGAGCTTTTACAGTTATAGGCCCTTTCTGCACGAGGCGAGGGAATCACTCCGTACTGTTACATACAGCTTCTTCTGGGGTCCGAAGCAACATGGACTGTACCTGAAGCCCTTCCGCAGGGCTCCTCCTTGGTCCAGGGCGAATCGGAGCAGTGCAAGGTCTGTAGATCCGCACTGCTCCAGCTTCCAAAATGGCGGCTTCCGGCTTCCAAAATGGCGGCTTCCAGCTTCCAAAATGGCAGCTTCCGGCTTCCAAAATGGTGGCTTCCAGTTGGTTGTGGGTCCCAACCAACTGCTGAAGCTCACCATGCCTAGAGCCCGCCCTCTGCAGATCGCAGGCTCGCATTGGTGCGAGTCTGTGAATCTGCACAAGGGAGCAGGAACACAATGGCACATTCTCGGAAAATAAAGACCTGTTTTTTGCAGTCTTTAGAAAACACACTGGAGGACCACTTGGGGTCATTTTGGAGCAGACTGAGGTGTGGATCTCTGGTGAGTAGTCCACTCCTAGTTTGCTCTAAGGTGCAGACAACTTCCGTGAGAAGACGCACTGCCCTGTTCTAATTGCCTGGTGCAGAAAGGGCCACAGAAAGAAAGAGAGCGAAAGGAAGAAAGATACATTTATATGGAATCGTTCCAATAAAAGATTATCATAATAGGAGTGTGTGCAATTACATATTTTTCCCTTCTTTCCAGATTTGAAGACCCTTGAAAAGGAACTTTAAATAAATAATTGATGTACTTTAGGGTTTTAAATCTTGAGTTTAGTCTTGGTGGTCTGTGGCAACAGAAGATACCTAAAGGGGGGTCCGTGGTAAAGGAAAGGTTAAGAACTGCTGATCTAGAGCCTTCAGCTGTGTATGCACTTGCTTCATCCAGTTGGCTATCTGGATTGTAGTTTCTCATAATTTTCCTGGAAAATAAAATATTCTTTGAGACCAAGAGAGCAAGTCACAGGGCAACTTGCAAGTCTCTTACCATACATCATTGCCATATGTCAAAGATGATTTGACTGCAGTTAACAACAAATCTGCGTCTATGGACTTTATCACGTGATATTTATGTTGCATGGTTGTGCTGGTTTAGTTCTGTGTTTGATCTTTCTTCATCACACCACATCATGACTCTCCCAGTGTTGCATCACATTTCCATCGTAGTTCGATCACATCTTTTCACTGATGGGGAAAAGTGCTAATGGCTTCAATATTGCTGTCATTCAACGAATGCCTCCTACTGCAATTGTTTCATTCTGCAGCAGTTATTCAGGCAGTCATATGGTGTGAGTGAGCATGGTTCTCCTCTCCTCTCCCTTCATATTCCCAAGCAAGGTGTTAGCATACCATAAACCCCATTCTGTGGGATGTGCTATATTCATAATTGGACATATTAATGGCTGATACACATGTTTGAAAGAGTGCTGGCTGTAAGCATGTTGCCAGGTCAGGGTGACCTCAGACATGATCAGCTCATAAATTCAGAGAAGATTAGGCAGGAAAGCCCAATGCTGATGGGCTTGTGATAATCCTTTCAAAAATTGCAAGCTACAAGCACTCCCCAAAACAATAAAAAGTGAAACTGCCCAGGTGACGCAATCAGAAACCCTACTGTGAGTATATCCTATGGAGACCTTCCCTATTCACACTACCTGACCAAAACATTAAGAGGACTCCCATCAATGTTTTGTCACCTAGAGTTAAGACAATCAGCCCATTCCAGACTCCTTTGTCAACCCTATCAGAAAGCAATTATTGCTTTGTCCATACACCTTTCTTCAGGGCAGGAAATAGGGTGTAAAAGCCCTATCTCCAGCTCCATTAAATTGTAGTACATAGAAGTAATACATGGTGCCCAGACTTCTGTTCATTTTTGCTATCCCCCAATAGCTGCTTGACCATTCCACTTTGACCTTCTGCTTCAGGACTGGTAACTATCACCCTTTGCACCCAATCTTTCTCTATCCAATCTTTCTTGCCTCACTTCCTCATAGTCTTGTATGGTTCTTAACAGTGTCTGACTTATTGTGTGTTCTTAATTCCAAATAAAATACTCTGTTTAACTTATAATTGGAATCATCTCTACAGTTAGTACTGGTATACACAGGCGAAAAAATCCTGCCATTTCCCTTCTCTTGCGGGCCTCCTTTGAGCTGCAATTCCCCAAATTCTAAGGAGATGCTTGCATTGCGGGTGATCCTTAAAGTTCCCCACCTCTTAGGGTAACAACGGTGAAATTACTCTACTTCCAGTCTCCAGACAAAGAAGATGTCATGGTGCACAGGAACAATGTAGCTTTTACTCCATTCCCTGGCACATATTACATATTTGTTTAGCTATAATTAAGTAATTGCACTATTGTGGTGGTACAAGCATGCTGGCAGTTACACAATTGTGGCAAAATAATTTTTTAAACAATACCCCTGGGGGAATATAAATTGTGAGGGAAACAAACAAACAGGAATACTGCTGGTTTTGCTTTGTTCCCCAGTACATATTTCTATTCCTTTTTAAATAATCATTTCCTATAATAGTGTAATTGTGCCTCTGAGGTGGTGGCCAGCATGCAGTAATTCTATAATTATAGCAAAATGTAAAAAACCCAAACACATACCAGGAAACTGAAATGGTGCAATTGTGGACCAAAAAGATATAAAGAACAAACAAACAAATAAATAAATAAATAGCAAGCATGCACGACACATAGCACAGCTAGGAGGACTTGACAGGGTACAACTCAGCTTGTGTTGAAGAGCCGCACTATGCACAGGGAAGGGGAAGTTGGAAAGACCTCCTTGAATTTTTTAGTCAGTCCTTTAACTGTCTGGACCTATGTGACATTGTCAGTACAGCAAATGGAGTAAGATTTTCAGCTCCAGAAATTTCTGCTGCTAGATAGCATATTGCCGCTGAAGAAGGCCATTGAAATATATGCATAGGCTGAAATGAATTGGGCTGGTTCTAAATAGAAAAATAAAAGCCATCCACTGAGCACTTGGAGATGTATCTCGCCTTTTGCCCTTGGATTCCGTTAGGTGCTCTCCACTATTTGCCTATTGTGGTTATGGACTCATAACCTAGAGTCAGCCTGACATCAATACCAGGAAAGATTCTAGAACAGATCATTAAACAGACAATCTGTAAGCTCTTAGAAATGAATGTCATGATCACTAAAAGTCAACATGGATTTCTCAAAAACAAGTCATGCCAGACTAATCTAATCTCCTTTTTTGATAGAATTACAAACTTGATAGATGAAAGGAATATTGTGGATGTAGTATATCTTGATTTCAGTAAGGCATTTGACAATATCTCCCATTATATTCTTGCAGACAAGGTAATAAAATGTGGGTTAGACAAAGCTACTGTTAGGTAGATTTGTAATTGGTTGACAGGTTGAACACAAAGAGTGCTTATCAATGGCTCCTCTTCATCCTGGAAAGACGTGACTAGCGGGGTACCACAGGGTGCTGTCCAGGCCCAGCGCTATTCAACATCTTTATCAGTGACGTGATGAGGAAATAGAGGGCATGTTCATCAAATCTGCAGATGACACCAAATTAGGAAGGGTAGCTAATACCCCAGAGGACAGGATCAGAATTCAAAATGACTTTGACAGATTAGAGAACTGGGCCAAGAATAGCAAAAGGTATTTTAACAGGGAGAAATGTAGCGTACTACACTTAGGAGGAAAGAATGAATGCACAGATATAGGATGGGAGACATGTGGCTTGGAAACGGTATGTGTGAAAGGGATCTAGGAGACTTAGTGGACCACAAGTTGAACATGAGTCAACAGTGTGATGCAGCAGCTAAAAAAGCCAATGTAATTCTGGGCTGCATCAATGGGAGTATAGTGTCGAGATCAAGAGATGTAATAATATCTCTTTTTTCTGCGTTGGTTAAACCTCACTTGCAATACTGTGTCCAGTTCTGCACACCACAGTTCAAGAAGGATATTGACAAGCTGGAACATGTCCAGAGGAGGGTGACCAAGATGGCTAAGGGTATGGAAACCATGCCCTATGAAGAGAGGCTTAGGGAGCTAGGTATGTTTAGCCTGACAAAAAGAAGGTTAAGAGGAGACATGACAGCCATGTTTAAATATTTGAAGGGATGTTATGTTGAAGATGAAGCAAGCTTGTTTTCTGCTGCTCCAGAAACTAGGACACAGAGCAACGTATTCAAACTACAGGAAAAGAGATTTCACCTAAACATCAGGAAGAACTTCCTGACAGTCAGAGCCATTCAACAGTGGAATATGCTGCCTTGGAGTGTGGTGGGGTCACCTTCTTTGGAGGTTTTTAAGCAGAAGCTGGACGGCCATTTGCTGGGGGTGCATGGTGGGGGTTGGACTCGATGACCTTGTGGTCTCTTCCAACTCTATGTTTCTATGATTCTATGATTCTGTAATGCTGTGTGCCTTCAAGTTGTTTCTGACTTATGGTGACCCTCTGGTGGCACTATCATGGGGTGTTTTGGGACTGAGAGTGTGTGATGTGCCCAAGGTCACCTGGTGGGTTTTCATGGCTGAGCAGGGAATCAAACCCTGGTCTCCAGAGCTGTAGTCTGATGCTCAAACAGCTATACCACACTGGCTTACATAAATGCCCTCTCACTCCATGTTAACAGCCAGCAGCCAGATCTGGTGAAGGTTTGCTCAGCTGCTCAACAGTGCACCAGAGCAGGTTGTTTCTCTCCCCTGCCCAGCAGAGAGTAAGGCTGTGTCAAGGACTTGTGACATAATCATAGAATCATGGAGTTGCAAAGGGTCCCATTGGCCATTTAGTCCAATCCCCTGCTCAATGCAGGATTTTCAGCCAAAGCATTCCCAACAGGTAGCTGTCCAGCCTCTTTTTGAAGATGTCCAGAGAAGCAGACCACCTCTCAAGGCGATTAGTTCCATTGGCTGGATGGCCATCTATTGGGAATACTTTGATGGTGTATTCCTGCATGGCAGGGGTTTGCACTCGATGGCCCTTGTGCTTTCTTCCAGCTCTCTGATTCTATGATCAATGGTTATCTGTAAGCAGGAGTAAGGTTCTGAAGTTAAACAGGAAAAATCAGAGGCAGGAATTTAAGACTGACAGCCGTACATGTGGAAATGATTGAAGGGACTAAGTTGGCCAATAATTCGGGGGCCCCAGAACTGCTTTGACCTGAGAGAGCCAAAAACATTTTCCTTTTAAGAGAGGGCTTAATACTGACAGGCAGGAGAAGGAAAATTATTCTCCATATCTATTATCATTCAACTGTCCTTAAATATGAAGATTCCTACACACATGGTGTGTACAGTTGTTCCTCCTCATTTGAGAGTTTGACCTTCAAGAATTAGATTCTTTGTGGATTATTTGTTGCCGCCTCTGCTTCCCTCATGTACTCCCTCACATGTGCGGGCAAACAAGGGAGAAGGATGAGGGAAGGCATGCATATGCGTTCTCTTATGCTCAGACAGGTAGGCAGGGAACAAGAGGATGGGATGAGGGAGCAAGAAAAGGGAAAGCATCCATGTGCATTTCCTCATTCACTCACACTGGCGGAGCTTGGAGTATGTTGAGGGGGGTGGGGGGCTATGGCGTGGGGGCAGGGCTATTGTGCGTGGGGCCGTGGGCATGGTGTGAGGGGGCATAGCTGGGCATGCAGGGGCATGTCCAGGGAGTGCAGGGGCATGGCTACAGGCCGGGACACCCCAAAATCATTGCTGCCTGGGGCGAACCGCCCCATCACCCACCCCCATCCCTACATGACTGCTCATTCACACAGGCAGGCAGGGGGAAGACATTCACATTTTTTCCACTTTCACAAGGATCTTGTCCCCCCTAGCCCTCATGAATGTGGAGGGGCAACTTACAAGCATCCTGCCTGTGTCTAGTGTAGTTTACTGCTAAGCAAGAGTGCATAGGATAAATAGCAGACAGCATTTATTATTCCTGGGAGGGCTCAGCAACAATTGTCATAATATTTCTTAGCACTTGATGATTTTGCACACTTCTGATTGATAATGCCAGAGGAGGCTCAACTACATAGAAGTCTTAGCAGTCCAGTTTTACCAGATCATTTCCAAGGGGTGGGGAGAAGGTTTCAGTCCTCTCAGTCTATTCTTGTGGGGATGTCCTGTTCAACTCTCATTGTTTTCAATTTTCATCTGAATGCCAGCCAGTCAATCCTGATTTGTTGTCACAAAAAAGGGGGGTTCTTTCCCAGCAGCAAAGATCACAAGAGCTAAAGATAAAAGGCATAAAGGAAAATATTAGTGCAGTTACAGTGAGCTGGAAATTACTATAATTGTCTATAATGATCACAGTGACAAGAAAAAGGCATCGATGGAAGAAACTTGTTCTTAATTGGCTCTGCAGAGACGGCAAACAAAACCTCCTTAAAACTGACATGATTAATTGAGTTAGACAAAAGACAGACCTCCACCTACACACTCTCTCTATGCAGAAATTGGAACACATGTGTTTTTTAATATCCCACTCTGTATCCTACCATCTCAGGGTGGCAAACAAATTAAATCAATTAATGGGTGTAAACCAATTTAAAATTTGAAACAAGGAAAATAATTACATAGGCTAAAGTGGATCAAACAATTTAACAGATTCAAATGGATAGTTTAAAAAAAAAATTTTTTTTTTGCTCCAAAATGACCTCGGGGGAGTGTGGGAGGCATTTCCATCACATGGGGACATAGACTGTGTAGGAATATTTGGCATCTATATCAAGCAGACTGTAACATAACCACACAAGATAAGCTTGTAGCAGTAAAGAAGAGCAAAATTCTCTTGTAAGGTAGAAAAGGAAAAACTTACATTTATTGTTTCAAGAAATCTGTCTTGGGACAGGAAAGGAGACAGACACACAAAGATTACTTAAATTTCAGTAGAAGAGACCCTAAATGCTGTCTGTCATGTGTGGATGTGGATAACAAGGTAGAAAAGGAAAATGAGCTTTGCAGGCAGGCAGGCAGGCAGGCAGGAAACAAAAAGGCTTGAGTACATGGATCAAAGAAAGAAGATGGTACCAAAGGGCAGGCATGCTCTCTACAATTCCTTCTCACTCCTCATTTTATACAAGCCTCTTTGCTTCAAACCAGCTGGACCGATTTAGGCCCCAGAGAAGGCTTTTTTAAAAACAGCAAGTGAAAAGAAAGTGACTTCTGTTCTATTTCTGTGGCTAAGAAAAGGGCTGTACGGGGCCTAAAATTACCCACGAATGCCACAAAACATGCTGAAAATGTCCCCAGGTCTCTCTACAGGGTATTTAGAGGGGTTTTTTTGTTTCTCTTTGGTGGAGGTGGGTGTCGTGGAGTGGGTGTCCCTCTAAAGTTTCCCAGGGGACCAATGCAGCCCTCTAGCCTTCCACAGTTGCCAACTCCTGCTTTATAATCATAAGCATTTGGGAATAAATCAATTTGGTTCCAACAATTTAATTAAAAGCCATATTTTTACTTGCAGCCAGAATGGAACCAATGTTGATATCAATCAAACCTTCCAAAGGAAGGGCTTTCCTCATTTGGGGTCCTCTCCCGCTCCTACCCGCAATGTGTTGCCCTCATTGATGGGATACAGTGGAAGGACTCCACCTTCATCAGACTTCCAGTCTTTAGGCAGGCAATGCTGGGAGAGGCACTAACACATGTATCAAGGTCGCCAAGCCTTTTAGGACTTGGAGTGTCATCACCAGCACCTTGAATTCAGACAAGACACATATTGGCAAGCCAGTGCAATTCCTTTAAGGTGATTGTTATACAGCGTCCAGGTGGTACTTCTCTATTGTTGTTGTTGTGTGCTCTCAAGTCATTTCCAATTTATGGTGACCCTAAGGTAGGGTTTTCTCAGCTCCAGAAAACCCAGTGATAGGTTCACCTTAAGGTCACCATAAGTCGGAAACAACTTGAAGGCACACAACAGTAATAGTAGGACTATGTAGTTTTACTGAACACAAAGCAGTTATGGATCTGTGAGTCTAGGTTAACCACAATAATGAAAGCCAGTCTACTTTTGTGAAGCTGGTACTTACTAGATGCCAAATCCACAGCAAGACCAAGGATAGCTCTCAGAGAGCATCCAAAACAATAGACGTGTTGGGACTTACACATCAAGAGAAAAAACTGTGTTTGGCTGCCATCTATGAATGTCCTCACAGAACCATTCTTAATGTGGCAGGACATCCATATTGGAGTGTATTCATGGGGACTATATGCCACCTGCTTGCAACTTTGTGCCTTCTGTGACAATGTGCTCCCTATGATTCATCAAGTGTTTGACTGGGCTGGCAAGGAACATGTTCAGAAGAGGCAAATACTGGAAAACACCCAAGTGAATCTGAGGACAAAAGAGGAGATATATCTCCAAGTGCTCAGTGGATGGCTTTTATTTTTCTATTTTAGAACCAACCCAATTCATTTCAGCCTATGCATATATTTCAATGGCCTTCTTCAGGGACAATATGCTATCTAGCAGCAGAAATTTCTGGAGCTGAAAATCACACTCTGTTTGCTGGATTGACAATGCCACATAGGTCCAGACAGTCAAAGGACTGTCTAAAAAATTCAAGGAGGTCTTCCCAAATTCCTACTCCCTGTGCACAGTGTGGTTCTTTAGTGCAAACTGAGTTGTATGCTATCAGCACTTCTAGAGGTACTGCTGACGTTGAACAGACCTTTGGTTGACTACCACAGGAAAGATCCTGTGGTTCTTACACTGGTATGTTTTGGAAGTTGATATGATCTGTATGAATTATTGGTTTGATCCAGTGGGTGGGGAAATCCTGAGGAAGGGGCTGTACTTGCTAACTGATTTCAGAAAGAGAGGGATTGGTGGAGCAGGAGAAGAGATGTAGTTGCCAGAGCAAAAGAACAGGCCCTTTTCATCTTGAATAAAACAAATAGCATTTTCAGTTATGTATTTAGGAGGGAACAAAAGGATTAAATTCTTGGTGGCATAATTTCTACATTGTATTTGCATATTTCAATTTTTTTTTATTAAGGGCTTTGAGATTTCATCCAAATGTTGCAATATAATTGAGCATCATAGGCAGAAGAGTCTTGCTATCACGGCCTGCACTGGGATTTCATTGGGTACATGGAACTTTTGGGACAGTGCATACATCTTAGAATATTTCTTTATTTATTCATTCATTTTGTGCATTTATATGCCATCTTTCTCCCAGAGTGGGACCCAAGGTGGCTTTCAGAATAGTTAGAAACATTTACAATAAAAATTAAAAACAATTAAAACCAACTATATAAAAACAGTCTAAAGCCATTATAAGAAGATACAAAAGTTTTTTTAAAATATGTATGTATGTATGTATGTATGTATGAAAACATCCTAATAAAACCACAAAGGTGTCCAGCTCACAAATTAAAAGCCTGCCTGAACAAAAATATTTTTGCGTGCCTATGAAAGGAAAGCAGGAAGGGGGTCAACCTGGCCTCCTGCAGAAGAGAGTTCCAGAGATTGGGAATCAGTCTCTCTTCCCTATTCTCACTAAGTGAGCTTGTGATGGTAAGAAGGACCAAGAGAAAACCTTCCCTTGCATATCTTAATATAAAATTTGTTGGACTGTTGTTTAATATATATATTGAGAGAGAGTGTGTGTGTATGGACGTAAATTGTGATTATGTTTGCAATATGCAATTAGAGTTGACCTCATGGAACCCAGAAATAAATAAACTGGCAAAACTTTTAGTTTCTTGAACTTTATATACCTTTTTTAAAATTTTTATTAATTTTTCACAACACATAAAAAAGAGACATACATCGCCATGTTGGTATGTCCCTCCCCCCTCCATTTCTCTATATTATTCTTCCTCAGTTCAGTAGTTACTATCTTTTCCATAATGAATCATCCATTTTTATACAAGTACATTTTTACCTAATCATCACATGTATTTATATTTTTAACCAATCCACTACCCCTTTCCATTCTCTTTCAAAGTTCTGAACAGACTTATTTTTAAAAGAATATGATAGTTTTTCAGTCTCAACCATATCCAACACTTTTAGTTTCCATTCTTCTAAATTAATTTCTATTTTTTTCTTTCCAATAATGAGCATATGTCAGCTATCCTGCCGTAATCAAATACAGCACTATCTTTTGATGTCTTCTAATCTCTTGATTCTGACCTAATATATTCAACAAATAAAATTCTGGTGCCAATCCACTTTGCAAACTTTTTGAATGACATCATGAATTCTCTTCCAAAATTTGTTTACATTTTGACAAGTCCACCACATATGAAACAAGGTTCCCACCTTCTCCCCACATTACCAACCCTTTGCCTCTCCATTTTTTGTTATTTTTTGCAATCTCTCTGGAGTCATATACCATCTATGCATCATCTTATAGACATTTTCTCTTAAATTTAAATTTGGAGTAAATTTTATATCTGTTTTCCATACTTTTTCCCAAGCATCTAATTCAATTGGGTGACCTACATTCTGAGCCCACTTAATCGTCGTCCTTTTTATTGTATCTGGTTCCATTTCCCTCTTTAATAGTAGTTTATATAATTTAGAGATTCTTTTTTTTTGATATTCTTTCACAAGTAAGTCCAATTCATTTTCTTTTCTCTCAAATCCGTATAATTTTTGGTCCATTTTAAATCTTTCTGTTAATTGTCACCAAAAGAACATATTTAATTCACCTCCATTGACTTTCAGCTCTTCTGCCATTTTCATTCTTGGATTGTCATCCTCCCATTTCTGTATATCATAATATATTAGTAACTTTCCTTGTTTTGTTGAGGTAATTTTCAACGCTTCCTGAGGTGATGTCCAAATTGGGAGATTTGTATAATACTTCTGCATTATCTGTAGCCAAACCTTCAATAAGGATTTCCGGATGCAATGATTACTGAATTCCTTTATTTGCCGCTAAGTTATTGTAATACAAATAACCATGCCACCCAAACCTATTATCAACTTTCTCCAAATCTTTTGTCAATAATTTTTCTAACAAAATCCAGTTCTTAATCCAATCCAAACAACAGGCATGGTAGTATATTTGAAGCGATGGTAAATCTAGTCCGCCTCTCTCTTTTGCATCCTGTAATATTTTAAATCTTATTCTTGGCTTTTTGCCTAACCAAATAAACTTTTGATCTTCTCTTCCCCATTCTTTAAACACTTTCTCATTTCCAATTATTGGCAGATTTTGGAAAAGAAAGTGTAAATTTAGGCAATAATATCATTTTAAAAGTATTAATCCTCCCCAAGAAAGACAGATTTAATTTACTCCATTTTCCCATATCGTTTTTAATGTCTTCCCATGTTTTTTGATAATTATTACCAAATAGTTCTTGATTCTTCTTTGTGATAGATATTACTAAATATTTTATTTTCTTGGTAAGTTGGCATCCTGATATTTTTTCCAACTCTATTTGTTCTTTTTTCAACATATTCAATGTCATTAACATTATCTTTTCCTTATTTATCTTATATCCTGCCAGCTGACCAAATCCTTGTAGAATTTCCATCAACCTCTGAATTGATTCTTTTGGATCTTCCAAAAAAAAAAAATAGCACATCATCTGCAAAGGCTCTAAATTTCTCTTTTTTTTTTATTTTCAAACCTTTTATCTCTGAATCCTCTTTTATCTTATTTAGTAATACTTCCAAGACAGCAATAAATATTAATGGTGACAGCAGACAACCTTGTCTTACCCCTTTAGATATGAGGAAACTTGTCAAAATATCTCAATTTATTAATAAGCTTGCAGACTGATCTCGATAGATCATTTCAATCCAAGTACAAAAATCATCTCCCAAATTATACTTTTTCAATATCTGCTGTATGAATAACCACGATTCATTATCATATGCTTTTTCTACATCAAGAAAAAAGAGTGCATCTTTCTTCCCAGGGTTTTTATCATAATATTCAATTGCATAAAGTATTATTCTCACATTGTTCCTCATAAGTCTGCCCAGTAAAAAAACTTGTTTGTTCCTTGTTAATCTTATCTTGCAATATTTTCCTCAAATGTTTTGCCAACTCTGTAGCAAAAAATTTACAATCTGTATTTAACAAAGAAATAGGTCAGTAATTTTTAGCTTCTCTTATGTCTTTTCCTTCTTTAGGAATCAGAACAATATTTGATTCTCCCCATGTTTCCAGCTTGCCATGTTTCTTTATGTCTGCTATAGTTGCTTGTAATGGTTTAATTAATTAATTCAATTTTTTTATTATAATATAATCTTGTAAACCCATCTGGACCAGGTGCTTTATCAACTATCATACTCTGGATTTTCTTCAGATCGTATAAATCTTTCGCCTTTTGATATTTGAAGGTACAGTTGTCTGATCCTTTAATTTTTTTTTTAAGGTAATGTTAGCTTTAATTAGTTTCAGTCAATTGCAAGTTTTTTGTAAGCAAGTACAAACAGGATTATTTTGCATTTTTGTGGTAAAACCTTCCAAAGGTTCAGATGAGTAGATGTACGCTAACTGGAAAGTTGATAGATGCACAGGCGGAAAATCTTTTGTGGGAGAATACACATCTTGTGCACAAGAGATGAGGCACTGGAGTGGAAATTTGTAGCAGCATGAACAAGCAGAAATTTTTGCAGGTGGTTTCAAAGCATTCAAAGATTATTGCAAATGAAGGGAAAGAAGCCATTATTTGACAGGTACCAGTTTTGGCAATGAAAATTTGAGGAGGCGACAGGAGTAGGTTGACAACTGTCAGACAGATTTGTCATTGAGCTAAGACAGCTTCATAAATGAATCATCCCTGCATAGCAAACTACTGATTTTTACAGAGAAACTGCCACTAACACAGGCTGTAAGTAACAAAGGAAATGCAATTTGTGTTTACTGAGTTGTTTTTTTTTCTTTTTTAGCTTGAGTTAGCTGACTGGGCTTTTGTGCAGTTGGAAATACCATTTGAAGGCTCCTGAGGAAAAAGGTACAGAAAAAAAAATGCTGAGGCACACTCTGGCAGCCTAGACTTTGAGTCGGAATTTCTAAAGTTTGGTAGCCACCGCCAAAAAGGCTCTTTCTTGCATTCTCATAAAAATAAATGGCCTGCGGGGTTGCAGAAGTGAGAGAAGGACCTTCACCGAAGATCTCAAAGCCTAGGCTGGCTTGTATGGGACAATATGGGTCTTCATATATTGACCCAGGTCTACCTCATTCTTATGGGTCGCCTGGGAAGAATAAATATAATTTCCCCCCACTCTCCTTACATGGCAAAAAAGGTCTTGTAGAGTTGTAAAAAAGAAAGAAAAAGAAAAAAAAAAGAAAAGAAATATGAGGTTGGTGGGAGATGCAGCTCTCCCAGGTCTGGTCTGAGTTATGTGCAGCTCCCAGACTCCTGGAAGTTGCTGACCCCTGAGCTAGGGGAAGATCCACACATACATCTGTTAGTCCCCCTTCTTCTCCTCCTCTTCCTCTCCTCATGCTCCTCCTTCTCCTAGTCCTCCTCTTCTCCTTTTCTTCCTTCACTCTTTCCCCCCTGCTTCTGCTCCAACTTATACAGCCAGTGGCAGAGACAATAAACATGATTCTATAGCAATGCATGGAATGAAATCCCTAACACCCTACCAGTTGCTACCTATCTTAACACCTTAAACACAACTCAGTGGCTTAAGATGGTGAATTGAAGAGGGAGGTCTTCAACCCTTCATGAAAACAGGTGAGATCCTCCTCCAGTTGGGTGGCCAAAGGAAGACCATTTCTCAAAGGCAGAGCCACATCTTGAGATGCTTGCAGCCTTGACAGAACTGTATGCATTGGCAGAACAAATAGTAATCTTTTGCAAATCTTCGTCCTGTACTCTCCTCCTCTTATTCTTCTCCTCCTCTTCCTCTGTTCCTTGTGCTCTTCCTCCCCTCCTTTTCCTCCTTCTCTGTTCCTCTCCTCTCCCTCCCCCTCCTCCTGTATGTTTATATCCTGCTTTATACCCCCCTGCAAGACTGGGATTCAAAGTGGTATACAAATCAAAACTATTACAATATACTTAAAATATACAAATAGTTAACATTAAAACAGAATTAAACTACTAACCATACTAAAACAATCAGAACAAGTAAATTTAAAACATTAGAAAGCCAAAATAGTACAACACAGCAGCCTCTTACAGCCCTTTCCTTAAAAGCCTTAAATTCTAAAGGCTGTCTGAATAAACAAGTCTTCACTCGCTGATAGAACCACATCAAGGGGGGTAGTTTAGTCTTCCAAAGTTTGGGGGTAGCCACTGAAAAGACCTTCTCTTGTGTTCTCACCAATGGCACCTATGAAGGTAATAGAACTGAGAGAAGGGTCTCACCTGTGGGTCCAGGCTGGCTCATACAAGGAGATGTAATCTGTCAGACAGGTTGGATCTTAACCATACAGGGCTTTATAGATCACAACCAGCATTTTGAATTGTGCCTGGAAACACACCAGCAGCCAGTGGAGCTGTTGGAGCAGCAAAGCTGTCAGGCTCAGTTAACACTCTATCTGCTTCTCTTTGTCTCAAGTTGAACAGTCTTCAAAGGCAGCCCCATGCAGAGCATGTGACAGTAGTCCAAATGTGGTTTAACTAACACATGTGTCACTGTTTATCACACCTCCCCAGGAACAGATGCAGCTGGCATAGTAGCTGTCTTGTCTTTGAGTAATCTCTGCAGTCAATTTTTCAGAAGACAATACAAATTGTACTTCATATATTTCTTCTGCTTTATTATGAGCTCTTTCTTCCCTCTCTCTGCAGCGTTCTCTTTTTGTACCCACTAAAAACAAAGCTGTCAAAGCTGGGCATTTCTGCCATTGAGTGGCAACTGGCAAAGGACATCAAAGACATCACATTATTCCTAATTCTGTGTTCTGCATTTCACTGGGTACAGAATCACTTTCAAGAGCTGCATAGACTTCTTGTGGCTGAAAGCTAATTACCTTTTCTTGCTGTTTGAATACTGCTGTGCTGAATTCTCCTTTCCTTTCTTCCAAAGTAAAGCTCATTAAAAATGGCCTTGGTGGTTGTATTTTTGGTGTTTCTCAAATTGTGGCTTGGCCTTTGGAATAGCGGAAAAGTTTTGTGTTGGAAATAATTAAGTTAGCCTAAATCGCTGGTGTCAGTTAGTTAAACATTTGTTTGTTCATTTTGGGCTCCTTCTAGCCCTCTGCTTGTTACAAGTTTCTTTTAATGATTCTGAATTGGCCCATGTGCATGGAAAAAATGAAATAGATATATAGGGAGAGAGAGAGTTAGGAAATAACTTCTAAAAAGTAATTTGTTGTGTATTTCACTGGAAAGCCAAGTAACTCCTAACCACTACTTGTGCAATTTATTTTGGACTAACTCATTCTACATTTTTGGAGGAAAAGAAAAACAGGTCATTTCCGCACTAGCCTGTTATAGCGCAATGATTCCACTTTCAACATCCTCTGGAATCCTGGGGTTTGCAGTTTCGGGAGGGGCTGGCCAGCTGCAAACACCAGGATTCCAGAGGATGTTGAAAGTGGAATCATCGTGCTATAACAGGCTAGTGTGGAAATGACCATAGAATGAGTTAGTCTAAAATAAGTTGCACTATAGTTGATCCTCTATGTTTACAGGTTTCACTTTCATGGCTTTATTTGCAAGTTTTTCCAACTCCACCCCCCCCACACACACACCTCAAGTGCTTCTTTTCTAGGGGAATATTCCTTCTTGGCAGCTCCAATCAGACCACACAGCCCTTCAAAAATCTACTTCTGGTACTCTTTTTCTTCCTCCAGCCATTGCCTGACCAGCCAAGGATGGGTCACACCCAATTCCTCACCACCATAAACCCACTCCTGATGCCTTCTCCCCCCAACACCAACACAAAGAAGGATATGAGTGAGAAAGAAGAAGCCACCATCTTTTTCCCTCTCCGTTCCCTGCCCTAGTTTAGATCCTGGGTGCCTGCTCTTCTCATCATGCCTTGGCCTCCTTCCCACAGATACACCCACACATTTTGATATTTGCAATTTTCCCCACACTGGAGGGGTCCTATGCCCTTTAACCATAGTGAATGTGGAGGGCCAACTGTACTAATGCTCCTGGAAGAGCTTTGAAATACTTGCAACACATTACGTAATGAGGAAAATGGTACTTTTTTTCACATAGGGTGGTTGTGCTCCAAAGCAAAAAAAAATACTGGAAAGATGTACATAAAATAATAACTGAAATCTTACAGATAAATATTCCACTGTCCCCTGATTTTTTTCTATTAAACATGTTACATGAAATAGATAAGGTGTCAATAGTGAGCTATTGGATGGCAATACTTTACATGGTCACTGCAGCAAGAATAGTATATGCTAGATATTGGAAAAATAATGCTACTCCAGAAACAGACGAATGGCTAATTAAACTAATGGAATTCACGACATTAGATAACTTAACTTTTGCATTGAGGGGACAAATACAAGGGAAAAATAAAAGAGAAATGGCTCCAATCAAAAATTATTTGAAGCCAAGCTGGGTACTGTAAAAAGTTCCAGAATAGGAAGAAGAAATAAGCAAAAATATAGAGTAATGAAAATTGGGATGGTAATTAAGCAAGAAGCATGCAAAATATGAGATTTTATAGTCTTTCTTGAATTGCTGGCAAGCCATCAAGGTGATATACAGATATAGAGGAAACTTTAAGGTATACAAATGTCAACCAAGCAAGAGAATGTAGGAAGCGGATATTATATACTTAGAATATAGATAAGGTCTAGTTAAAGTTAATAGGTAAATCTTTGTAAATGTAAATAGAAGATCTTTGTTGAAACTGTGCTATAATAGAAACTAAAGATATTAGAAGAATTGTATTTTAAGAAAAACTGTAAATCAAATATTGCTATTATTGTTGTGTTTTTATAAATAATAAAGATTTTAATAAAAATAATTTTTAAAAAAGGAAAGAAATACTTGCAACACATTACAATACTACCGGTAGCACATTACCTCCAAGTTCTGCAGCAGGATAAGGTAGCTATTCATCTCCGCTATATGATGATGGATGCTGACTTGCAGTCCCTTGGATGATTGAATCCACTCTAGGCCTTAGCCCAAGCCCTAAAGGAGCTATCCAAGGTGCTGAACTTACCTTGGGGCTGAAGCTCAGCACTTTGGATTACATTTTAAATGGATAGGGCAATACCAAGAGTGAGTTGACCATCTCACGAGCATGGAAGCGATGTGAAAAAGAGAGAAAATATAGTGGAAAAATGAATAAGACATAAAGGCTGTAGAATTGTGAATACATGGGTTTTAATAAAAATAATTGAAAAAGAGAGAGAGAGAAAATAGTTAACTTCTCATAGATAGCCAAAAAGAAAGAAGAGAGGAAATAGATAATTGTAATTGTTAAGAGTTAGAGTTTCCCAAGATATTAGCCCTTTGAGAAATTCTATGAAAGCTAAAGCTGTTAAGAATTAGCTTTCTTTTAGCAGAGTTGCAGAAAAAAGCATGTCCCAATCTCTGTGTGACTTCCCTGAAAGGAGATTGACTTGGAAAGCAGAACATGGCAGGCAGTTTCAGGTTCCAGACTTAGAACATTTAATAATAAACTTTACAATTACATATGCGTTAGAGAAACTAGATCCTAACTAACTAGCAAAAGGATTAGGGAAGACAGTAGCTCCATTCCAGGGCGCCGTCCTGTCCCCAATGCTATTTACCATCTACATGAAACCGCTGGGAGAGATCATCAGGAGGCATGGAGCAAGGTGCTATCAGTATACTGACGACACCCAGATATATCTCTCCATGCCTCGGACAATAGCATCAACTAAGGATGGCATCTCGCCTCTAAATGAATGCCTTGAAGCAGTAATGGACTGGATGAGGAAAAACAGACTGAAGCTGAATCCAGATAAGATGGAGGTACTCGCTGTTAAGGGTCCTAGCCCAGGTATGGAAGTTTGTCAATCAGTTCTAGATGGGGTCACACTTCCCCTGAAAGACTGTGTCCGCAGCTTGGGGGTGCTCCTGGACTCGCCACTTCAGATGACAGCTCAAATAGATGTGGTGGCCAGGAGTGCCTGTTATCAGCTTCGGCTGATACGCCAGCTGCGCCCCATCCTGGACTTGGAACACCTAAAAACAGTGGTACATGCACTGGTAACTTCACGGCTTGACTTCTGCAATGCGCTCTACATAGGGCTACCTATGTGCTTAGTCCGGAAACTTCAATTAGTTCAGAATATGGCAGCCAGGTTGGCCACCGGAAGATCTAAAACTGACCATATAACACCAATTCTGAAGTCTTTACATTGGCTGCCTATTAGTTTCCGGGCACAGTACAAGGTGTTGGTTCTTACCTTTAAAGCCCTTTATGGCTTGGGGCCAGCCTACCTGCGGGATCGCCTTCTCACATATAATCCGCCCCGCACATTAAGGTCCTCTGGGAGGAATTTACTGCAGCCAGTCAGAACTAGGTTGGCTGCGGTTACCCAGAGGACCTTCTCTTCTATTGCTCCCAAGCTATGGAATGGGCTGCCAGAGGAGACCTGGCATATTACCAGTCTTGACTGCTTTAAAAAAGCGGTCAAGACTGTTCTCTTCCGACAGGCCTTCCCACATTAGTACTCCACCGCCTCCCATCAACTGTCCTCTTGTTCTTAATAGTCAATGTGTTTTAGGAGTTTTTAGATGGGTTGGTGGGTGGGAAGGATGGGCTATGTTTTAATTGTTTTTAATGTATTTGATGTGCTGTTGTGCTGCCGCCTCGATCCGTCGGGAGAGGCGGGATATTATTATTGTTGTTGTTGTTGTTGTTGTTGTTATTATTATTATTATTAACTCACCAACTTCTTGGTGGAGAGGCTAGCAAAGGAAGAAAAGAGAGAGAGGCATGGTCTTCTATGGAAGGCCAATGATTGACTCCAGGGTGTATCCTGGGTCACATGGTCTGGATACTATAGCCAATCATTTTAAATAACAGAGACCAACAGTTGAGACCTTAGGCAAAAAGCCAGAGCAAAGGAAAATTTTACATGCAAAGGAAAATTAACCCTTTGCTAACTAAACCTTGTTTGTCCTAGAACAAGAGAGACAGTGCTAGAATTTACCAACAGGAATGCATTTTGAGGTGGTTGCTGTAAGTCAAGTCTGATATATGGTTCCTTTATCCTAGGGTCTTCTTGCTCAAGATCACTGAGTGGGTTGCCATGGACAAGCAGGGATTTGAACCCTGCTTCTTCAGAGTCCTAATTCAACACACAAGCCACTATACTAGTGGCTACCCTATCCTAGGGATTTCTTGGTAAAGTTTATTCAGCAAATGTTTGCCATTGCCTTCCTCTTGAGCTGAGAGAGTGTGATTTGCCCAAGATCACCCAGTGGGTTTCCATGTCTAAGGGGAGGATTTGAGTCCTGGTCTTCAAGAGTCCTAGCACAAAACACTCAAACCTCTATACCCCGTTGGCTCATTTTATGGGTACAGGTCCCTTCTTTGGGTAATCAGGTATGAATGGCTTTTTTGAACCTGTTACCTTAAATGAAGCACATGTGATATTTGCATTATGTATGTATTTGCAAATAAATCAAAAATTATAAAAATACCATATATCAATGGTGTTCTTTTCTCCTATGGAAACCAAAATCCAAGGAAGTATTGCCCCACATATTATTTCCTGCTTAAGAAAGTGGGGGAGGATCCAACAATATGATCCTTGCATTGCCTGCAAATATGCAGCCAGGCTCTATCCAGGCCTCCTTGTAGGAGGGGAGGGCTCTTGGCCATTTCTTCATTCATGGGATTCTTGTATCCTTCAGCTGCTTGTCATGATTTGCCTTAACTCTCAGCAGAAAAACTCATTACAAAGGAACTGCTGCGTGTCGTTTACTCAGTGTGCAGCCTTTCCTCTGGAGTTACAGTGATTAAAACACCATGAGAGCATTTCTCAGAAACACTGAACTTTCAACTCTATTTGCTTAGCTTTAGAAAAGGCCATGGTTTGAATTTCACAGATTCATTTCATTTCCTGGGCTCCAAGGAGATGATATTTCAATCCCATTGTCATCATAAATCAGCTTTCAACCTTTCTTGCCATCTTCTTCCGCCTCCACTCCTCTCTCTCTCTCTCTTTCTCTCTCTCAGCTCTTTCATTTGAGGCTGGTTTCATTGTTTGGCAATTCTGGGCATCTGTTGATGCCAAACAGAGAGCATACCATTGATTTATTCTTGCCGCTTTCTCCTTTCCTCTTGGTGTCTAAGCAGTGACAAAAGCCAGGAGCAGAGTATATTTTAGACTGTTTTCCCTACAGTTCAAGAAACCAGAAGGCTGCAGCAAGGAGACACTTGTCCCTGATCCGCCTGGCATCACGAGTTATTTTGCATGATCATGCGCAGAGGATTATAGGAAATGACAAGGAGAGACTTACTGAGTGTGGATAGAGGCACCTGCTGCACATGAAGCAGCATATCAGTCTCCCCCAACTGTTATTTATCATCAAATTGACTTCCACTCAGGTCTTGCAGATTCAGGGCCATCTCTTCCTTGGTCAAATCAATCCACCTGTTGTGTGGTCTCCTCTTTACCAAGCATTATTATTGTCTTTTCCAAAAAGTCATGTCATCTCATGATACGTCCAAAGTATGACAGCCTCAGTTTGGTCATCTTGGTTTCCAGGGAGAGTTCTGACTTGATTTGCTCTGAGACTCATTCAGTTATCTTTTTAGCTGCCCATGGTATCTGTGGAACTCTCCTCCAGAACTGTTACCCTAAAAGGTGGGGGATGTTGGGGTCCACCCACAATATCAGCAGCTCCTTAGAATTTGGGGGAATTATAATTCAAAGGAGGCCTGTGAGAGGAGAGTAATGGCAAGTTCTTTTCATCTATGTACACCAGTACTAATTATAGAGAGGGCTCCAGTTAAAGTTACACAAAGTGTTTTATTTGAATTGACAAACATCCAAGGAATCAGACACTCTTAAGAACTATACAAGGTTTTTGGAAACTGAGGTGGGAAAGGCTGTGTAGAGAGAGATTAGGGGTGAAAAGGGGAATAGTTACCTGTCTTGAAGAAAGAGATTGCAGCGAAGGGGCTCAGACAGCATCTGAGGGTAGCAAGGAGGAGTGGCAGTCTGGATTACATTTTACATACTACAATTGACTAGGATCAAAGGTAGGGTTTTTATAGTCTATTTCACACCCTGAAGGTGTGTGTTGACAAAGCCATAATGACTTTCCTGTGGGATTGACAAGGAGGTCCGGAATGGGCTGATTGCTTAACTCTGGAGTGACAAAAACATTGATGGGATTCATGACAGCCTCTTCATGTTCAATCAGGAAGGGTGTATAGGGAAAATCTCTATAGGGTAAGATCAAGGAATGGTCTCGGACTGCTCACCATCCTGGGCAGGTCATCTTTCATTCTGTTTGAAAATGCCAAGAGCCTGAAGTGAGGAAGGGATTAGCACAAACCCGTCAGTGTTGGGGTTTTCCACATAACCCCATCTGCACTTTCATGACTCTGAACACGTCTCAGGCCAGTGTGACCCCGATCACGTTCTCCAGTCATTAAGAAGTCCAATTTATGAAAATCACATATCTTGTAGGAGGAGTGGTAGGGTATGGTAACAGCACCACATTTCAAATGAGGCCATTTCCACACGAGGTCAATACATCATACTCACCTCAAATTCTAACCCTCCCACTTGCATGTTGAACTGTTTTAGCTTCATAGTTTTCCTTGTGGTCCCTCACCTTTTTGGCTCCTAGCATGGTTCATTGCGACAAGAAACCGCTTTATGTAAAAACTGGAAAAACTCTGGTGCAAACCTCCCAAACTGGTTCTGCTTCGTTTTTGCCTACATGCAAAACTGTAACATCCATTCACATGGCAGAAGCGGCCAGGTAGGGGCATTCTCAAGCAGTCTCTTCTGTCATTTCCATCCCTCTCTCTCTCCCCGCCCATCAAAGGACAGGCTGCTGTCATTATTGTCTTCAGGCATCATGGATCATTTTCCACGTATCAACAAACATACATACCTATGCACAAACATAGCAACACAGAAATGTGTGAGTGTGAGCAGGGAAGATGGGATCCTTTAGCACTCTGCTAGAAGATTGCCACTTCCACTGCAGGCTACTGATCGATTCTAGGGACAATCAGTTCATTCTGCACCCCGGATTTTGGAGGTGCAGCCAAACTGTGTTATATACATACATACATACATACATACATACATACATCCCGTATGTATTTGCTCTTCATATGTTGCTAGTGGATTTTTTAGATATTGATTTTTTTCCATTTTGGGACTCTTGATGCTTGGTTTAGCCTGGATTTTGGGGATGTTTGTTTTTTGGCCCAACCATTTAAAATGTGTTTTTTTTTAAAAAAAAAAAAAGCAAAAACAAAAAACAGATCAATCAGCAATGGTAGGGCAAGATGAGGGAGGGGAATGGGAGTGACCAGGGACTTGCTGTTGTCGATGCAGCAACTGCTCTTCTCTGTGTTTGTTCATTGTGAACTGGAGGGCGTGCAAACAGGAGTCAGGGTGAAAAACATCGCTCATGACATGTGGTGACCTGCTCCTCCACTCTCCTTCACTCTCATGCAGAAATGGCCTGAGTTGACTTTCTTCCTCTCAGCTTTTTCCCTCTCCCATCATCTTCACCAAATGACTCACCTCTAGTGGCTGTTCTTTCGCCAGGTCAGGTTTGTTGAGGTTGCCATAACAAAAACGCTCCTTGGGGCTAACACTCAAGTCTCAAGTTTAAGATGGTAAAGAAAAAGGGCTTGCAGAGGAATGAATAAGAGGTGAGTGTTTTAATTGTCAGTGTTTTAAAAGTAATGTTTTAATTGAGTGTCTGGTTTCATGTTTTTTCTCACTTTTGTACTTCATATTGTTTTAGATGATCTGTTTTAATTCAATATTGTAAACCACTCTGAGTCCCATATTGGAGAGAAGTGGGATAGAAATCAAATAAATAAACAGATTTGAGTAAAATATTTACTGAAATATGTTGAATTGCTTGTCTGTCTTGAGGTTCAGGAACCTATCCCTATTCTTTCCATGTTATTTCTGCTTCTGGTAGTAAATTTTAAAAAAGGAATGCCTAGGAACACATCTTAATTATTAATTGAGGGATTCCTGTACTGCAGTAAGTCTCCTTGTCTGTTTGGTTTAACAAACTTCCTCCTGATTCACGGTCATCTTGCCAACTGCAAGAACGTCTATTCTCCACTTCATATTTCATTATTTTCCGACTGCACAAAATGTGTCCAACTACACATTAAAATAATGCCTGACCAGAAGAATGAGGAGCAGCCTTTGCTTGCCTTTTTGTCTCCTTCCAGGTCAAGGACGGGCAACTGTGTAGAGGGAAGGACCAGTTTTTATACCATAACCCCCTCATGGGCCACACCAGTGTGTTTGGTACATCAGAAGTCATATGATATCACTTCCAATCACTGTTTTGGACTGTTTTGGACCGTGAAAACCCAGCTGCGTCCGGCTTCTATTGGAAGGAAAAGGTTGGCGCATTCCTTTTGAGAGTGGGCCCTTCTTTCTTCTCCCTGACTGAGCTGAGACCAGCTGCTCTTTCCCTTCCCACCACAAATGACAACTGCAGGGGCTTGACAGCTGCTTGGCAATGAGAAGATGTGGAATGGTGCATGTGGAGCTATTTGCAGATGTTGAATTTCAACCCAAGCCTGCTTTTGTGGTCTTCTTCTCTCCTAGACTGCACTTTTCCAGGTAAATATGGGTGAATTCTTCCTCCAGCAGCAGAGATGTATGTTTTCAAGTTGCTACAGTCCAGTCTCACACAGTTCAACATTAAAAAATGCCCATTTTTCATTTCCAGGAGATTTGTGCTTGAAGTTTGGCAGATAGTGTGGCTCCTGGCAGGTCCCGGGACAGAAACTGGCACGCAGATGTGCCCAAGTTGCCTACCCGTGTTTCAGAAACCCTACCAAGTTTGGTGACTATCCGATTAAGCATGTGAATCTATAAGGTGTTAACAGACTTATGAACAATGGCTGGAATCCTTTTGGAGATTTATGAAGGCATAAGTGGAGTTATGTCTACAGGGACTTAGAATTGGGCAGAGCCAGAGAAGTGATGGATATGCATTAGGCATCCCCAATGTAGGAAGGGACACCAGCAAAGGGGTGCTCATGCACATCAGGCTCTATCAATGTGCATTGGGCACTCTTGCCAATGTCCCGTTACACATTTTCACAATTCAGTAAAGTGGTTTCTTAGAGCTTCTGCTATGTAGCTAGGTATGCATAAAATTTCGTAACATAATAAGTCATATAGGGTGGTGGTAATCTTTTTTTCTTTTTAAAAACATAGGAAACATGTCCTCATCTATTGGATTATCACAAGAAAATTGATCTAATTAAAACAATTTAAATATTTGAGTAGTAAGGCCCTTTCTACACCTTACCTTGCTCTGTCATTGTGAGGCATCATCCCGGCAGTGCCTCTGCTAGGATGAGGGCGTGTCCCCAACATTTCCCTCTGCATGCGAGTGGTGCCTGTGGAAAGGAGTGTGAGGGACACACCTTTCCATCCACACTGCAGCCAGCCTTCTTCCCATGCTGCAGTGTGGAAGGAAGCACGTGATCTGATCACACTTCCAGCTGTTCTGCATGGCCAGCTGCAATGGAAGGCTTGTGCAAGGATCATTGATGGAGCTTTTCTGTTAATGATATACCCCCTGATCACTTCAACTGGTGACGCAAGAATGGCAGGACCGGAATGACGTCATGCGGAAGTGTCGTCGCAGTCCAGCTCCTCTCACGTCCCCATGCCAGGACGCTGCTGTCCTGTGGAAGGGGCCTATGAAACCTATATAACAATCTGTGGTTATGATTATTAGTCATTCTGTTAAGCTGAATTTGGTCAGAACTGTAATGCCAGGTGGCTCCTCCCGAAACTGCAAACCCCAGGATTCCATATGATGTTGAAAGTGGAATCAAAGCGCTATAACAGTCTTGTGCAGAAATGGCCTTAGTTTTAGCTTTAGCTATGCATATATATTGTTTATGTACAGTTTTTTTCTTTTTCCCTTTTTTGTTGTCAACTAGTTTGTATTAAAATTAATAAATATGAATTAAAAAACAATTCAAATAATATAACAGATACATGGTGCTGTTTGGTTTAAATTTAATTCTGATTTATCCTTGTTTTTATTAATGCCTATATTGTTTTATTGTGGTTTGTGGTTTTCACTTTAGGTATATACTTCCTTGAGAAGATTGACTTGGAAAAGCCACTTTTAAATATTTTAAATAAATACCGCATTATATTTTTTATTTTAAAAAATTCTAATAATTTATTGTTAAGGCCACCAAGATCAGTTAAATTAGCTGTACCAGATTTAATACTGCTACAATATGCAAATATTTTACTAGTATTAAGAATATCTCAGTTAGAATGTAATCCTCTGGATGTTTACTCAGAACTAACACTCACTGTGTTTGACGAAAAACATGTGTCAAGATAGCCACTTTAATAGTAAATTTAATAACATCCACAGGTTAATATATTAGCTGTGCTGGATTAATTACTATTAACAACAGCCTGCTCCTGTCAAGTAGCATCATCGTTGAACAATTAAACTTTCGAAGATGCAAGCAACTTTCAAACTTCAGAAAAGTTAACGACATAGAATTCTTCATTTTTCAAGCATGAATTACAAGTTTGCAATTCATACAAAAACCCAGAGCTTTTCCAGATATCACTGGGGTACAGCATTTATGGGTGTTTCAATCATTTTGATCCTGCAAACCATTTTTGGTTGAGATTCTGTCTTTTGGTTGAGATTCTGTCTTTCCCACACTTGTCCTTGGAAAGCATTCTCTTCCATCAAGTGTTCGCTGGGTCCTCAGTTTTACTAACCAACAGTGCCATCTGGTGAGTCATGTGTATTATTGCTGTAAAACAAATTTTAAAAGTTTTACCAGCCTTCGAAGATGTATGATGGAAGACCAAATAGCATCTTTCATGCCATTTGGTAGACGCTCTCTTGAATCCCCTTCATCTTTTTTTAGAAAGTCTTTTCTGTCTCCAGATTGCTTTTCGTTATCATCTGCTGCCTGGTGGATATTTACATGTTTCATATAAGGTGCCTTACTATGTCTCTGTGAACAGTTGGACAATATGTGGTCCGATGGGGTTTTTCACCTTTGTTTCATGGAGGACAGGTCATAGAATCATAGAATCATAGAAATGTAGAGTTGGAAGAGACCCCAGGGGCCATCCAGTCCAACCCCCTGCCATGCAGAAACACCCTCAAAGCACTCCCAATAGATGGCCATCCAGCCTCTGCTTAAAAACCTCCAAAGAAGGAGCCTCCACTACACTCCGAGGCAGCACATTCCACTGCCAAACAGCTCTGACTGTTAGGAAGTTCTTCCTGAGGTTCAGGTAGAATCTCCTTTCCTGCAGCTTGAATCCATTGCTCCTTGTCCTGGTCTCTGGAGCAGCAGAAAACAAGCCCATTCTCTACATGGCATCCCTTCAAAAGGTCTCTTTTGGGTCAGCTGTAATGTTTCTGACATACAGTGCACCTTCTTCTGGCACAACCTCTGCACACTTGAATGTGAGGTCACACAAAGCACTGCTCCAATTATTGCATGGGATGCAGTGGGCACGTGCCTGCATGGGCACAGATCTGTGCACAGTGTGTCCATTGACCACAATGGGATGAAACACTTTTTGTTTTGTTTTTGTTCTGTTCCAGGACCTCCACGTATACCTTGGACACGGTACTTCTTACAAAGACCTGGGGTCTGTATTACAAATGAAAGGAACAAACAAATTAAAATCAACTAAGTTTATCAATTAAGTTTGAAATTTACTAAAAAAAAAAAAAAAGAAGGGGTAACTCATTTTAACTTAGTTGATTGTCTCAGGTTGGATTTTGAGCTGAGTTGTTTATTAACTAAATTGGAGACTATGCTAAAGAATCAACATATTTTATGTTTCCTATATAGTTATTTAAAAATACAAATAGCTAGAGGATTCATAGTTATCAATTATTATCAGTTATCATTGTTATCAAGTTTGACATTTGCTAAAAAAAAGGGTCAACTCATTTTAAAATAGTTGATTGACTTAACTTGGATTTTGAACATTAATTCCAGAATTAAATTATTAATTAAATTATTTATTAATTAATTCAATGGAAGATTATGCAAAAGAATTGACAAATTTTCCATTTTTTCAGCCAGTTTGTTTGTTAAATGCAAATAGCTATAAGAATATTTGTTTATTTTCATTTGGGATTACATATGATAGCTTATTTAAATCCATGGTTAAAAGATCTGAAACAATCAACCAGTAAGGGCAGCTTGGAAGGGGGTAGTCATCTTTGGATGCAGGTAATTCTACATTAGACAATGCACAGAGAAACCTAAACTGTCCTATGAAACTAAAGTTTGGAGGCTTTGTCTTTGGGACTCTTGCTGGGATCCATGAGGGAATCAGTAAAGTAAAAAAAGGTGTCAGGGTTAAGGAGGTAAGATTTTCCGGTAGGGAGAAAAAGAAAAGCAAGAGAAGGATTTGAAGTGTGGTAGGTTAGAAACTGAATTTTCAAAAATTCATCAGCTGCTACACTCTCTTCCAAGCTCAAGACAGAAGCCATTTCTGCACTACACTATTATAGAGCTATTATTCCACTTTCAACCTCCTATGGAATCCTGGGGTTTGCAGTTTAGGGAGGGGCATTTAGAATTCTCAGCCAAGTTGCTCTTGGGCCTCAGTAAATTACAAACCCCAGATTTCCGCACGATGTTGAAAGTGGAATCATAGCACTATAACAGTGTATGCAG
>CAOLHI010005488.1:0-66312 GCA_948474755.1 Ctenosaura bakeri
GCTGTGCACATTGGTGGAACAGACAATAATCCTTTGCCTGTAGATCTCAAATTCCTGGATGGAACATACCATACAAGCCGAGCTGCAACATACTGAGGGAAGTTAGAACACAAAGCCTTAAATACCAGGACCAAAGTTTGAAACATACGCTGGCGTGAACTGGTAGGCAGTGAAGGGATCTACGGGGGGGGGGGAAGAAACAAGTGAATATTTTGGCAGATTTAAAACAACCCAACAAAATCGATATCATTTTTACCCTTTTTTTTAAAAAAAATGTAAATATATAATAGGAATATAGAAGAAGGTTCTCAGTTCCATACAGTAATATTCAAATATAACAAAGCAGAAAAACAAAAACACAAGAAGAATAGAAAACATTTTGTTGATAATAAGTTTTTGTAAAAGCTGACTAAATGTCCAAATATAAGTCCATTTGTAGGTTTCATCTGTACATCATTCTTTCAAATGTTGCAAGCATTGTTAGTTCTTCTACCCATTGAATCAAAGGTGAATTGCAGGTGAAATCATTTTTAGCAGTCAAACAGGTGTGAAAAATCCATTTCCACTGGCCCTTTATTAATTACCAAGATACAAGTAAATAATTAAAAAGAACATGTACATCTCTGAAGGTTAATCAGCTTTCCAGTACCAAGTTGATCCATCTAATTATTTCTTCCCAAAAGGAGGGAACTATGAGACGGCTCCAAAATGTGTGTATTAAGGAGGTATTTGCGGTATTACAGCTCTAACAGACTGCTGATTTAGTTCATTCTTCTTTTAAAAGATGCTGTGAATGGCCAATATCTCTGAAACAGCAGTTTCTGCTGTAAAAGACATCATGATCATCTCATCAATTACGGTTTGATCCATATGCTTGTGATAAATTGACCTTATGGGAGAATCTAGATTTGAAGATTGGTAGGAAAAAAATTTTTGGAAAATGCAGACAGATAACAGGATTGTTACCTTAAATGACATACCTGGTGGGGATGATGGATTTCTACCCTTTTCAACTCTACAAGAGAAGTTTAACTTACCTCTACATTTTGCCTAAAGGCATTAGATCCTGTCTGATCTTGGAAGCTGAAGTGAATCGGGCCTGCTTAGAACTTGGATGTAAAACTGCCAAGGAATACCAGGTGCTGTAGACAATATTTCAGAGGAAGGAATTTGCAAAACCACCTCTGAGTACTCCTTGCTTAAGAAAACCCTATGACATTCATGGGGTCTCCATAAGAAGGAAGAGGACTTGAAGGCATGTATGCGCGCCCGCGCGCGCACACGCACACACACACATTGGTAAAATGGCAAATCTGCTCCAATCCAGATTTGGCCCTGCAGCCCTAAGTTCACTTGAGCTTCTTTAATGTTAAAAAACACCAACGGAGGCTGACCGAATATCTGACCCAATTATGTATAGACATAAAATTTTATTATCAATAAACACAGCATGCAATGTTTACAACAATAATGGAACAGGGAACTGGAATGCTGAGTTCTGGATAATGAATGGTTAACTGTTTTAGCATCTATAACCAGTATCTTCAACACTAAAACTATATAATTACAACAGCCTTGTGTACATGGTAGCATGGTGAATACTGTGAACCATTTGTCAAGTAGCCAAAGGCCATGCTGCACATCTGACAACATGAGAGAGCCATTTGTGTGAAGTGGTTAGTAGAAAGTATGCTTTCACATAATTCTGTGGATTTCTTATCCTATCAGACATGGTGGGGTGTGTAGAATTATCCTCATCATATCTATGTTGCTGTTGTTATTTGCCATTAAGACAACTTTGGCTTATGGTGACTCTATCAATGAAAAACCTTCCAGATCTCCAGTCATCACCTGCCCAGCTTGGGTCTTGCAAACTCAGGGCGCATCATATCTATGTTTGTGATATTTATACTTCATTGACATCGAGGCTTGTTGCTCTAGTATTTCATCCAAGGCAAAACATGGAAGTAATTCCTTATAAATAATAGATTACTTGTAAATTATGCTCTTCTCCAAGAATATAGAATCACAATCAAAATAATGAAAGATACTTTCACTCTTTTTCTGGTGTCATGGTAACTGTTTCATTGCTTTTATATTTACAAGATTGTGGTGCCACATAAGGATAGTCTACGGTTACAAATATTGTCTTGTGCTGTGCCTTATCCTCTATTATATGGATGGAGGCAACAGGGGTTCAGATGAAAAGGGACTATATTTTGTAAAGGCCAGCAGTGTGTAGGTCTATGTGAGTGTGATTGTATGTTTGCATGTGTGTTGTGATCCAACTATTTCAGTTCTGGAGTGACAACCAAAGCTCATTTTACAATCCAGCTCTTCTGCCTTGAAGCTGCAAAAAACACTTGGCAGCCTACCATGGCTTCATGGAATCAGATGACATCCGTGGATTCGTTAAACTACACCTCCTTCTGAGGGAAATATGCCATTATACTCTTTCTATTATCTGACCCAAGGGGAAAACAAATATTTCTGTATCACTCATTTCAGCCATCTACTTCCGAAGCCAAGGGTAGGGAACCAGGTAGCAGTGAACAATTCGGAGTATGACTTCATTAATCCCTGTTGTTTGGCTGATCTAGGTTAGGCTTAAAGGAGTTCCGGGCCAAAACATCTGGTGGGCATGGGGTTGCCTCCCTCTGGAAATGCCTCCTGGCAGTGTGGATAGCAGGGATCCCCAGAGACCAAGTGCTCATTACCGCTGAGAAAAGACTCTCTTTTCCAAGAAATGCCTGAGAGCTCCTTTCACTTCTTTATTCCTGAGACTGTAGATGTAAGGATTGGACATTGGGGTGATGACAGCATACATGATTGCAAAGACTAATCCTCGGTGGGCTGAGTAGCTGGAGGCAGGTTGGAAGTAAACCCCAATTATGGCACCATAGAGAAACACTACCATGGTGAGATGAGAGCCACAAGTGGAGAAAGCTTTGCGTCTTGCTGAGGAAGAAAACTTCATCACAGCTGCTACAATACAAACATATGTGAGAATTATGAAGACAAAAGGTCCAAGGATGATGACTCCAGCTTCAAGGAAGATGGCTGCTTCATTGAGGCTGGTGTCTGAGCAGGACAGCTGTAGCAGGGGCTGATGATCACAGAAGAAGTGGTCCAGGTGGTTGTCCCCATGGTAACTGAGACGGAGGAGGAGCCCAACATGCAACATGGAATGGAGGGTAGAAAGAGTCCAGCAAGCGGCCACCAAATGCCCACAGACCTTGTGGTTCATCACTGTAGCATAGCGGAGGGGATTACAAATGGCCACATAGCGATCCAGTGCCATCACACTCACCAGGAGGAGATCAGTAACTCCAAATACATAGAAGAAGAAGAACTGGACCATGCAGGAATAGAAAGAAATTGTTTTGGAGGAGGAACTGAGATGAGCCAGTAGCTGTGGAACGGTGACTGAGAGGATGCCCACATCCACCACAGAGAGGCTGCGTAGCAGGAAGTACATGGGAGTCTGGAGATGAGCATCCAATGTGATGAGAACAATCATCATGATGTTGCCCAAAAGCCCTGCCACATACATTAGCAGAAAGAGAATGAAGAGGAGAGATTGTGCTTGTGGTTGAGAGGAGAAACCCAGAAGGACAAACTCATCAATCTCTGTGCCATTCTCACAGTCCATGGGTTCTGCAGAGAGAATCACATCACACAGTTGGTATCAATCCAAAGGACAATCAGCACAGCCACTTACTAAAATTAAAAAACATCAGACACTGAGAGGGATCATCAGAAGTGTTTTAAAAGTTTGACATTTCAAACAGATTTTGAGTCTAATTTCTGAACTCATTATGTGTAATTTGGGTGTTTTCACACTTGTTTGGCAGTTGATTTATTGTATTCATAGTATTTTATTGTATTGTAAGTGATGTATATAATAGGCCACTAAAAACTGAAGCCTATCAAATACTGTCAAATACCACCTGTCCTTTCATATCATGATTAAAATCCTGTCAAATTTCTAAAATTAGCCAAAGGGAAACAAACTGTAAGAGGTCTTGATTAATGATATAAGTTAGGATTATGACTGTTTTGGTAAACTAGGATCAGTATTTTATATTTGATACTAAGTCATAGAAATGTAATCGGTTTTACATTTTAATTTGATAATATAATAAGATACTGTAAGAATATAATATAATACTATATAATGCTTTATTAACAGGGAAGTTTTCTTTCTCTTTTCTTAAATATCACTTTTTGGAGGCTGTGTATTATAGTAATAACATCAAATTTTTTAATCGGCAGTCAGAAGTCAGATTTATATCTCCTGTAGTCAATGTTTGTTTATCAATGTTTGTTGTGGTTTAGTTTAGATTATTAGTTTGCAGCCTGTATGTCTTTTACGGTAGTTTAGCTCTGTCATTACGTTTGTCTTCCACATATGTTGTTTTATACTATATCAATAGTGTACTAATAAAAATATTTTTTAATAAAAACAAAGAATGGAATATTGCTGCACATAATAAGTTTTACCATTGCCTTCCCTTAAGTCAGAGAGTGTGACTTGTCTAAGCTCAGACAGTGGTATCCACGGCTAAGGTTCCCATGACTGAGCAGTGATTTGGTCTTTTGGACCCCTCATCCAAACCTCAAATGACTGCAGTACGATGGCTCTCTAAAAACTTATTCAAGGAAGTTTTCCACTGTCTTCCTCTTAAGACTGAGAGAGCATGACATGCCCAAATTCACCTAGAAAGGATTCAAATGAGAACCCTATTCCAACACTAAAAACACTCCACCAAGCTGGCTCTCTAATAGAGGGGATTTTAATTCCCAGTGAGAGGGACCACAAGGACTAGTCTCTTAGCATCTAAGTTAACCTGAGTGCTCCGATATTTAATATAGTCCACAAGGTGAGAAGTAAGAAAATTCAGATGAGAAACTAAAATTTGATGTGATGTCCTCAGTGCAAACAACAACACCAAGGACAAACAAACAAACAAAATTGATTTAGACCAAAAGAAATAGCTCCCAAAATAACTCTCACCATTACCCTCATAAAACAGTGCTCTGTTGTGTATGTTGCTTATGGCAGGTCCTATCGAGTATATAAAACATGCTAATTCATTGCAATTCCACATCCCATTTCATTCCACCACCATTCCTCCTCTCTCTAATTCCCTATTTAATTCCAGAAACCTGAATCCCACAGGTTGGTCCCAAGTAGAGTAAGCCAACCGAACTAATTGTAGAATGGGGAATCAACATAGTTTAGTTAACTAACAATAGGATTCAAGTCACACTCTTCTAGACTTCTGTCTTCTTGGAAAAATATTCTTGGTGCTACCATTACCATTTGGGTTTTAGAGAGGAAAGGAGGCACGAGGTGTACTTGTGTGGTAGTGGGGATGTTAATGCAAAATTCACATCAGGCTTTGAAATTTTCTTCTCTCAAGGTTTTATTGCCATGTTTTCACGTGGCTTGCATTCTGTTTTGCTACCTGATTGTGCTGTAGAAAAGCAGAGCACTAACTGTGGTCAAAGAGGAATCAAGGAGGACAAGTCAGTGGCAGCTTTAAAAGAGCTCTCCAATGTACTGAAATCTATTCCTAGATTGGTCCAGTGCTTTGGACAGGTCCTTTAATCTGATATGGATTGACTACCAACTGCTGAGGTGCTATTGAGCCTGGAGATGAACATCCATGGTTATGAGAATGAGCATCAAAATGTTCCCAGGAAGTCCTGCAACACACAGCAACAGAAAGAAGAGGAAGAAGAGAGGTGGTTGTTAGGTTGGAAGGAGAAACCCCTATCTGTGCCATTCTCACAGTCAATGGCACAGAGAGACTCTACAGAGAGAATCTCATCATGCAAAAATGCAGACATCAACTCAAAATCTTTGTAGCATAAGACTTATAAGACACATGCTAAAACAATTTTACCAGGGGAAAGGAAATTTGGGGGAAATTTGACATTTCAGTTTGAGATGCAGATTTTGACTATGGCCCTTTCTGCACCGGGCTATTAAAACGTTGCAGAGCAACCTCCAGACGGAGATCTTCTGCACTGTAGAGTGGAGTGGGGCGGACTATTTGTAGTTCCATACCTCAGTCCACTCTGGAGCGACCGGAACTGGTCACGCAGCATGTTTTTTTAAAAACCTCTTTTTAGAGGTTTTTAAAAATCACGGAGTGCGCGACTCCATGTCGCTCCGTCGCCGCGCTCTGGTGCAGATTTGCATGCGCATGCAAGTGCATGCCTGCAGATCTGCCAGGGCAGGCTTTAGGCTGGCGAGCTTCTCCGGTTGGTGGAAAGCCTCCACCAACCGGAAGCCGCCATTTTGGACGCTGGGGGAGTAACAGAGCGACAAGCTCGCACTCCTCCTCATCCCGACGGACTCACTCGGACGGAGAAGAAAGCCAGTGAGTCCCGTTTTTGCCTGTTTATTTTCACACATGCGGAAAGGGCCTATGAAACTAGATTTAAACATTCAAAACTTCAGTGGTTTAGAATTACAATAGGGTTGTGTAAATCAAAGTGACAACTCCAAAAAGCTGTGAAATGCTAAATACCCAGGCTTATCATCTATGGAACACCATCTGGTACTACATACAATGGTATGGAAGCTATGAGTCTAACAAGCTGCTTGAGGATGAATGGATGACCCCATCTCCAAACACCCAGCAGCAGATCAGTCCCTCCATCCACCACTGCATCCTGGCATCCACATCGTTGTCACTGCCAAATTTCATCTGTATGCCCTCTCCCACACTTCCATTTCCTATGAAAATTATGTAGAAGAAAGCAGGGTGTGATTCTTTGTGGCTGGGAATGGAAGTTTTAAAATAGGTGCCAGTTTGTTGCATGAAATTAAGATGTCTCATACCAAAGATGACTGGAGATACCTTCCTGTCCCTAGTAGTTTCATTACCACCATGCTGATTCCAAGGCATTCCACAGGGTTTTCCTGTTCTTCAGAAGCCTGGAAAAATCCTTGTAACTAGAAGCAGTGGTACCCAAACTTTGGGCTCCTGGGTTTTTTGGCTTTCAACTCCCAGAAGCCCTAACCAGCTTAGCCAACAGTCAGGAATTCTGGAAACTGAAGTCCAAAACATCTGAAGGACCAACATTTGGGAACCACAGGGCTAGAGACAACAGTTGGAGAAGAGCCACCAGGGCATAGAATGTATTTAGCATGGCACTTTAAGTCTCTTTAAAAGTATAGATAGACAGACATCCTAAGGCAGTAGGAGGGGTTCAAATAAACGTTACCTACATTTCAAGGTATTTGATTTCAGAGTGAGTAACTATTTCTACCATAAAACTGCTTGGGGAAAAAATAACCTATTTCATGCCAGGCACACTCATACAGGCACATCTGTACATGCGCATGCTCACACGCCCATTCCACAAACACTCACCCTACCTTACCATGCTTTACTTCTACAGATGGGCAAATGTCAGGAAGCAACTAGTATAGAAGGAGACCTATCACCCAAGTATTCCAGGAATGCAGATGATCCAAGAGTCTGTGCTATCCCATCCATCCATCCATCCATCCATCCATCCATCCATCCATCCCCATATGTACTTCCTGCCTCTATGTGGAAAGATTCACACTGGGGAGATTCTACGGCTTGGAAGTCCTTCTTCTGAGAGGTTGTTTGCTGGGACTGCAGAGAAAGGTTTGCTCCATCCACTTATAGACAGTTTTCACAAGAGCTCCAGAATAGTTTTTGAGAAGATGGTGTCAACACTGGCAGGCAGGTCTTTATTAATATTGCCTGCCTGCAGATACTTGCAGGAGAAGGGTGGCAAATTAGGTTTCCCATCCATTCTCACAGAAACAGTGTTCAATATGAAAACTATAGACTGGCTGAGAATTTTCAAAGATCCTCCCTAAACTGCAAATCGCAGGATTCCATAGACTGTGGCCATGTCATTTAAAATGGAATATAGTGTTATGAAAGTGTAGCATAATAAACTTTTTGGGAAGAAAATGAGTACTTAGAAGTACACTTCATGGGTTCAATGTAGCGTATCCCCAAGTAGGTGTGCACAGCATAGATTACAAGCAGCCTTTATTATTTCTAGGAGAGCTGAGTCACAACAGGTGCTTTAACATTTCTTAGCACTTGATCATTTAGTACCCTTCTGATTGATAACACCTGTGAAAACTAAACTACATAGCAGTCATTTGGGGGTGGGGTCCTCTCCTTCAGCCTGGACTAAGGGTAAGCTCAAGCCCTGCCTCCTCCCCTTCATTGCAGGGTCCGCAAACCTTCATTTCTTCCATGGAAACATTCTAGTCCGGAAACTGGTTCTTAATCTTTGCCCTGGGATATTAATTCTTGTTTCCATGGGAGGCCATCAGAGGAGGTGAATCAAAAGAAAAAGGTGGGAATAACCCTCATGTCCTCCAGCAGAACGAAATACCTCCCACCATTTTATTTTTAGAACAAGCCAGTGAGGTAGGTTAGGTGGAGAGGTAAGGGATGACAGAGTCTAAGTCACCCAGTGAGATTATCATTTATTGATTTATTTAGTACCATCGTTGTACATGGTGCTTCACAAAGGAAAACAAGAGCATTTTGGCGGGATTGGAACTGAAGCCTTCCTAGCCCTAGATAATGCTAGCTCTTCAGAAGGAACAGAATAGAAAGCAAAAGGGAGAATGCACAAGGAAGAAAGTAGCTAATGAAAAAAGAAAAACAGACTTGAGGGTTTGGGGATCTTTAAAAGTGGGTTAAAGTTGGAAAAACTAAGGGAAGGGAATTAAAAATCACCAGCAGAATCATTCAGGAAAGGAATACCTGGAGCCAAGAAACAGAATGGCATGGCTAATTATCGGAGCTGCAAGGGAGGACACTTAGATCAAGAGAAAAAGCATGGAGGTGTCGTCAAACCCTGCCTACATAGCAGAACATGAGTAAAGAAGCAGAGACAACACCAGATGCCCTATTTAGCAAAAGAAATATAAAATCCTACAGGCAATGTATACACTTCCCATTGCCTTAGGCTAGCAGTTCCCCAGCCCACTTCTACCTGACCAGCCACTGCCCACCCTACCTGAGGCTGCTGCTGCTGACATAGTATGAAAGTTAAACTGCATTTATAGAAGTACTATAGAAAACATCTAGGCACCTGAATCTATTCCTAGCCTTACCTGTATCCACAAGTGCATCCCCAAAGAAGTCTTCTGGCACTGAATTCAAGCACCATCCAGAATGGAGCCAGGGATGCTCTGTTTAGGTCTCTGGAAGTTCTAGTGAGACAGACACCACTCAAAATTCAGCACAGGAAATTCCCTGGGGAGAGCTTACAGGCAGTCTAAATAGCTCCTGGGAAGCTATTATCTAAAGCCAGCACAAACCCAAGCTTAAGGAGTCACATGGGCATTCTCCTTTCATTGGAACCATTAACAAGCCAGAGGCCAAATCCCATTCTCTGTATAGGAGAAGTGCAGTCCAATAGGTTGTCTAGTGCATGAAAGAGGAGAAGCCATGAGTCAGGAGCCTTTTGGAAGGAGAGTCAGGAAACTAGGTGGAGCTAACACACCAAATCAGGAGTGCTTAAATGTGTAGCATTCTGCGTGTTTTTGGACTGCTACGCCCATCCTTTCTAGACAACGTAGCGACTGATGAGGACTGTTGCAAGTTGCAGTTTAATAACATGTGAAGAACCACATCTTTCTCACCCTGAAGCAGAGAGATAAAACTCTGAGTTAGAATCATGTGGGGCTGGAATGTAAGATGAAGATAATCTAGTTCAGCCCTCTCATTCCAGTACAAAATACTACATGGTTCTTTAGCCATATGAAGGCAGGGAATTAAATGTACACAGTCAAGTTCTTCACTCATTTTGTATAGGATTCATCATGCCCGCTCCCATATATATTTGGTTTGTGTATGTGTGTGCTCACTCTGTTCCAAATGGTGTGATGTTTCAGGGATTCAGGACTTTCCTAGGATTCAATTTTGTTAAAAAGATGTCTTTTTGTTAAAAGGTCTTCTTGCACAGAAACTTATGGCATCTCTGTGTAATAACACTTTTTCATACGTACAAAGGGGTTGACCTTAAGACAAGGGTTCTTAAAACCATCTTCACTTTGGCAAAGCATCCAAATGCAAAGTAGTGTCCTTATTTATTTATTTATTTATTTATAACCTGTCCTATTCGGTATCACAGAACCTCAAGGCAGCGACAGATAAAATCAATTGAAAACAATGAGGAATAATGTAAACAGTCCTTGATGAGGAAGTGGGCAGAAGATGATGTTCAAGAATGGAGCAGAGGGTATTACCCTGTATGTTGGGGATCCCTGGAAGGGCACCCAAATAACCAAATAAAAGCACAAGATGGGGAAATTAAGCTTAAGCACTCTCTTAAGCTAACGAGAGGCAGGGTAACTTTAGCTGAGATCTTTAACCCTATGTATACAGTGTCAGGTCAGAGAACGGCTAGACAAGTTCTAAAGTAACAAATAATATTTTATTGAAGACAAGCAACATGAAAGACACGACAGACACTAACTAACTGAGAAATAGAAATGGAAAGCTTTGGGGAATGGGTGATATAACACCTGGCCTCATAGTCCTGGAGAGAAGAGGAGGTTGCAGGGAAGAAAGCTCAGCGCGGTTCGCTGAGGGGACGATTCGCTGGACAAACCAACAGCAAGGCAGGATAGCAGTCCGGAGTGTTCCAAGGAGGGCTCGGAAAAGGGGACTTTTTATAGGGTGGATTTTACCTACAGGCCATGCCATGCTCGGTGAGAACAAAACGGAATTTGTAGCTGGACAATAGAGTTGGGAAAGGTCAGGTTTTGCATGATGAGCTTAGCACTGGATGACAATAGTATGGCCAGTATGCTGATGGCCCAACATAAAGGAATGGCTCAGCACTTGGCCGTGCGTCTTTGTATAGATTAGCGCTAAGCCAAACCGGTTTGCAGGAGGGTTTTTCTCTGAAGCATTGGAGAGGCTTAAGTTGCCTGCCTAAATGAGGTTTGGAATGTACAACCATTAACGGCCGCACCTAATATGTACTTGTCCGGTGGACCTCTGCAAACACGTAGAGTAGGGTGGCAGAGAAAGGTCAAGTAAAGGCCAAATTATTTGATATCAAAAGGATATCTAGTGCTCTCACCAGACATATCATAACCGTAGTAACAATGGGACAGCCAGAATGGAAGCAGCTGCCTTGTTGTGGGAATGGCTTCATTAAATGGGACTGATATAAACTGAAACCTGAGATGACTGGAAGGTCAAACTGGACAGAGGAAAATTACTGACTGAAAATATGTGATTGCAAGGCAAGCTATGGGGATGATTCACCCCAGGCAGCAATGTTTTTGGGGCCTCTTGACCCACAGCCATGGCCACATGTACCTTAGCTGCACCCCCACGTATAGTGGACATGCCCCTATGCCATAGCCACATCCCTCCTCTCGACCCCATCCATGCACTCCAAGATCCACCACTGGATGAGAGTTGTGCAGACAGCATGTTCCCCTTGCCTTTTCTTTTTGTGTGGGACATTGAGTAAAGCATATTACAGTTGCACACTGTGCATTGTGGTTATGTATGATATATCATACACAGTGGCTATGAATCACATATTGTGCACTGCACAGGTACAACAGCGTCTAGTCATTAATATGTGTTCTGCAATATCACTACTCTGCACGGGGGTTCCGTAGGGTAAACATTCATGTCAGGATATTGATGCTACACTAAGAGGATGTTGGATTGTTTTGTATCTTGCCCATGGTATTGTATATTGTATACACTCTGAGTGGCTCTCTTCCTCCTTACTTTATCTTCACAACAACCCTGTGAGGCAGGTCAAGCTGAAAGAGGATGGCCAGCCCAAGGTCACCCAGCACATTTTATGGCTCAGTGGGGACACAAACATGGATCTCCCCAGTCCCTGTTCATGTCTACATTGCACTGACTCACCGTTTGTCCAATGGCTAGAGTCTAAACAATGCTAAGACTTTTGGCCTTGGTTTCACTAGAGAAGCACGGGCTGAAATCTCTCTCTGACATCCATGAATCTCAGATCTGTGGGACTGGACCAAGACATTTTGCTGCCTGAAGCAGAGCAGAAGCTGTGCCCCACTTCTCTCACAAATCATAATACACAGTTTCTAGACCAACCAAGTTCTTTTGGCACTTGAAACAGAAAATCCCATACACCCCTCTTCCTGTTAGTATAAAGCAAAGATTCTCAATGAAGGTTCCCTGCAACCTTGTGAGAAGTCACTGGAGATTCCATTAGATAATTGTAACTGGAGAAAAAACTTTTTTTAAAAAATCCTGGAAACAGACTGAAGCACAAACGATGGGAAAATGAACTGCTAAATGGAAAAATGAACAGCTAATGTCGCTAAGTTAGCCCAAATTACCAAATTAGTGTAGGTATGAAAGGATAAACCAATTGAAGAGTTCTTGAGAGATGCAAAATTGTTTATGGACTTTCTGAGCAATAAGAAATCTAACAGTGCAATAATCTATAGCTATGCTTACTAGAAATTCTAATAGATCTGTAATGGTAGAATAATATATATTTTCTCTGTTTGAATTTTTTTCTTTTTCATTACAGTTTGGTTGGGGGGGGGTCACATTGCAACACCACCTTTTCTCTTCCCAATCCCAGAAGCCTTAATCTCAATTAGAGTAAAACAACTGAATCAGATCTAGAATGGTTGGGACTAACCATTCTAGATCTGGGACAACACTTTAGTTTGGACTAACAATAGGATTCAAGTCACGCTTTTCCAGACTTCTATCTTAGAAAAATATTCTTGGTGCTACCATTACCATTTCAGCTTTAGAGAGGAAAGGAGGCATGAGTTCTATATGTGTGGCCGCGGAGGAGGATAATCCAAAATTCACATCAGGCTTTCAAATATTCTGCTCTTGAGATTTGTCTCCATGTTTTCATGTGGCTTGCATTCTGTTTTGGTACTGGCTATGGAAAAGCAATAGAGTAACTGTGGTCAAAGAGGAATTAGGAAGGACAAGTCAGTAGCAGCTTTAAAAGAGCTCTCCAATATGCTGAAACCTATTCCTAACTCAGTCCAGCACCTTGGAGAACTCCTTAAATACTAGCTCTAACCTAATATGGATTGACTACCCACTGCCAAGGTGCTACTGAGCTTGGAGATGGACATCCATGGTGATGAGAATGAGCATCATAACATTCCCCAGAAGTCCTGTAACATACAGCAACAGAAAGAAGAGGAAGAAGAGAGGTTGTTGTTCAGGTTTGAAGGAGAAACCCAAAAGGACAATTTCACCATTGCATGTGCCATTCTCACAGTCCATGATGCAATACTGTGAAATGCTAAATACCCAGGCTTATCTCCTATGGAACACCATCTGATATCCTGCAGGATGAAGCTATCAGTCTGACAAGCTGATGTAAACTAGGAGTAGGCAGCTGCATGAGGATGAATGGACGCCCCACTCCCATCCCCCGCCAGCAGATCACTCCCTCCATCCACCACTGCATCCTGGCATCCACATTGTTGTCACTGCCAAATTTCATCCGTATGCCCTCTCCCATACTTCTATTTCCTATGAAAATTATGTAGAAGAAAGTATAGGGAAAAGGAATGAATTTGAAAATGTCATTCTTGAAAAAAAAGACCATATGGTGGCTCAATTATACAAAATATTATTAAACAGAGAATTAGAGACAGAAATAATTAAAGATTCAATGATACAATGGGCAAGAAATATAGGACATGAAATTAGCTTGGAACATTGGGAGAAAAGCTGGAAGAACACACAAAAATTTACATTAGCCCAAAAGCTGAAAGAAAATTACTTTAAGATGCTCTATAGATGGTACTTAGACCCAGCAAAATTAAGGAAAATGTACAAGATTTCCAGCAAATATTGGAAATGTAAGACAGAAGAAGGAACATTTTTTCATATGTGGTGGTCATGCCCTGAAGCTAAAAGATATTGGAAAACCCTTCAAAAGAAAATATTGGAAATTAATATTCCTTTGCACCCTGAAATATTTCTTTTAAATATGTTACATCAAATAGAAAAAGAGCATATTAGATATTGGAGAATAATACTGCATATGGTATCAAATGCAAGGATTACTTGTGCAAAATACTGGAAGTGTGAACATATCCCAGATATCGATAATGATGGATGATTTGACAATGGCACTTAAGGTTGAAACAAAAGGGAAAAATAGGGAAGAATTGAAACCAATTAAAGAATACATACAACGAAATTGGGCGATTCAGAAAGAAACATGAAAAGAATGAAGATAAGCAAAGATATGGGGAAAGGGAAGTGAAAAAATTATTTTCAAAATTATGAGGCAAGTCATATAAAAAGGGAAATGATCAGAAGAAACTTGGAAAAATAAGTGAGTAATAAAACTAGAAGAAAGAAAGAAGGAAGTTGAAACTGTACATTTGTATATAATTTTTATATAGAAGGATGCTCATAAAACTCAGAACAAAGTAGAAAAAGAATTCATATGTAAGACATATGTAAGACAAAGTAGAATATATAAGACATGTAATTGAAATTTATTTAGATACATAAAAGATATAGAGGTATCTATATATGTAGATTAAGATAGAAGAGCAATAGAAGAAGAAGGAAAAGAAATAGAATAAGATGTTGGATAGGCATATAAATTTGATTGTATATATTTCTTTGTTTTCTGTTTCTTATATATTTATAAAAAGAAAGAATGATTATTTGTAAATATTGATTGTTATAACTTTAATAATAATAAAATTTTAAAAAATTATGTAGAAGAAAGCAGGGTGTGATTCTTTGTGTCTAGGAAAGGAATTTTTAAAATGGGTGCTAGTTTGTTGCATGAAATTCAGATGTCTTATACCAAAGACGGCTGAAAATACCTTCCTGTCCCTAGTAGGTTCATTATCATCCTCCCGATTTCAAGGTATTTCACAGGGTTTTCCTGTTTTTCAGAAGCAGAAATAATCCTTGTAACTAGAAGCAGTGGTACCCAAAGTCCTATGAAAGCAATAGAAATATAATGATCATTTAGTTCACTTCCGACAATTTCTGAGCAGACTCAACTACACTGGAGTCTTGGCAGTCCAATTTTGCCTGATCATTTGGGGGAAAGCTCATCTTGGGAGCGGTTGAGTCCTCTCTGTGGCCCTCTCCCCAATTCCACAGTCCATGCAACTGACACTGCAGATCTTCCCACCTACCATTAACAAGGACAGAATGTGGGGGTGGAAGGAGCTTTAGCTCCTTTTCTTCCCTGCCTTTTGTTTTTCCCATTGCCTTCAGTGGGAGATAGCTGACTGAACTGGGCTTAATTTCTATCTCTTTTTGGAGCCCAGAAGAACGGCTCTTGTTGCTTCTGATCTGCTCACTACCAACAAAACACTATGAATGTAGACTTTCACCACTATCCAACGAAGACAAAATTTAATTCATGTACTAACTTAAAAGAAAACATGTATAAGATGATGTATCTAACCCCACATAACCTGTTGAAAATGCCCCAGAATGTTTCAAACTAATATTGGAGATATTGAGATAAGGAGAGCATATGTGGTTGACTTCTAAGAAGGTGAAAAGTTACTGGTCTAAGATTTATATGTTAATAAAAAAAGTTAAGTAGATTTTGTACCATTACCAGAAATGTTTTTGTTGGATGTTATAGATAAAGAATAAACATGGATTACTTCTTCAGTACATGACAACAGGGAGAATATTGTTTGCTCAATCTTGGAAATGGAATGAAGCACTGATGTGAAAGAATGGTTAAGATCACTGAGTTGGCCCAAATTGCCAAATTAATGTGGGTTCTAAAGGATAAGCCAATGTGAAAAATTAGAAACAGTTTGTGGACTTTTGAGCAAAAAGCAATCTAATGATGTAGTTCTTAGAGTCCAACTCCTTGCCTATGCCTCACTGCCAGCAAGCAGGAGGAGGCGAGAATGCTTGCTGCGAGGAAGAGGAAGCAGTGAGGAATGTCTGATACAACAACTATTAAGGAAACTGCAGAGCTGAGCCAAGTCGAAGTCCGGTCCAACAGTCTAGAAAGCAGAGGTCCATCCAGAGGGGTCAAGGGAGCCAGAACACAAGGATTGTGAGGCTTGCAAGTAATTTGCTACAAGCAAGGAGCAAGCCATGCTGACAGACCTAAATAGCCACAGAGACAGGTGTTACTTGTCATTGTGTGAGAGCAGATTGAGAAAGAAAATTACAAGTTCATGAACTGTGAGTTCTTGAGGAGCTGTTTGAGTAGTCAAGAAAAGTGGAGAAGATGAAACAAAATCCTGAAGACACAGTAGTTCAACATGTATGACCCAGACAACAGCTAGATGCCAATACAGGGCAAGTGGTATGATACCACCTTCCTGGCCCATTTTACAGAGACTTTTCACTTTTATTCCATGTGCAGCCCACAACAGAGAAACCAGGAGTGTTTTTTGTTCTTCCCAGAGCCCCATTATGATAAGGCATAGGATAAGGTGCACACCTCACAGAACCATAAGGTTGTCCCCTTTTAGCCAAAGTATGAAGCCATTTTTGGGTGGATTAAGGAGAGGCACAAAGGAATTAGGAAACATAACTCTACAGGAAGGAGTTAGTGCATTAGGAAAAGCTATGAGTAAAACAAGGGAGAAAATGTTAGAATAGTGATTCCCCTTTCTACAGACACAGGCACACACCCCTTCCAACCAGGAGATATGGGTGAAGGATTGGGGGCAACTTGGTCATGGGTGGAGGAGACCCTATCAGGTAGTAGTGACAATTCCCACTGTAGTAAAGGGGGCTAGGATGAAGCCTTGGGTGTATAACACTAGGATAAAAGGATCACTTTGACTGGACTGGTTGCCCCAAACATACGGCAATCTCTGAAGCTGAAAATCACCAGAAAGCAGTAAGAAGACCTGAGACTAGGCCCTGTTTGTGTCTTCATACCCTGGAAGCCAGGCACCCTGCGCACTGCCAGATCTCCACCTGGAGAGGAAAGAAGATAGGACTGGTCCCCACTGCAGTTGCTACCAGAGACGCAAGCACTGCTCCACGTACGGCCAGATCCTGAATGTTGGTAACGATATTATGGGTTGTGGCAGGCATAGGAGAGGCAGGAAGCCTGGCCTGCCTGTTTTATCACTACAGACGGCTGTTCTGTGGGATTGGAAGGTATGTGTATATGGTAATTGTTGGTGATGCTGAGGATGATGCTGGGCAAGGGAGGCTGGGAGATTAATCAAATTCACCAACTGGTCAATCAGATCTTGAGCACCCTGAATGTCAGTAATGTCTGGGTATGTTCTCATGGGCTAAGCTCAGGAGACTATCCCAATTGTAATGTAAAGTCTGAAATCCTTGTATCTCCACAGGCATGCCCAGGAAAATATCCCAGTGTTGACTTCTTCTTTAGTTATAGCAATGGTTTCATTGAGTTATATGGAAAAAGGGGGCCTGGTCCTCCTTAAATAGGTTCTAGAAAGAAACCAGCTTACAATGGTAAATAGATAGATGGTTTGTCTTCTGGGATGAATTGGTTTGGCCACTGAGGGTATCACCTTTCACCCAGAACACCAACCAAATTAGGCATGGGTTAAGCAGTTTGGCTGGGCAGGAATGAAAAGAGCTTATGATGAAAGCTATGGGTATGATCCTGGCAACACATATCTGAGAGGCTGGAAGTCATCATGATCCCCATGGAGGGAGTTGCTTTTCATGTAAGGCAGATGCGTTGTTGGCTATCAGCCCAGCATGAAATTGGTTAGACTATTTTCTATTATGTAAATGAGTTTGAATGTGAAAAGGGAAAATGCATTCTGAAGTATTCAATATAGAAAATCATTCTTGTAGTCTGTAGGCATGTGGACATGATTGTCTGGTTTCCTAAGTAAGCATGGGTAAAGTCACTGTTTGTAGAATTGCTTTGTAAATAAATAATAGTCTTCCTAAATCTGCCTATCTGTACTCTGCATGTTACAGTGTTTTCAATCTGTAATGATTAGAGTAATAGAAAGAAAAAGCTGCTGTATATGCTTTAATGGCAAGGCCAAACTAACAAAATAGTTCTGCTTGAATTGCTAATAAATTCGGCAGAAAAGGGGGGAATGTGAGAGCAGATTGAGAAAGAAAATTACAAGTTCATGAACTGTTAGTTCTTGAGGAGCTGTTTGAGTAATAATGTGTACGTATATCGCTTAGCTAGATGCTGGTTCAGCATGTCTGTTTAGGATGTTTTGTTCAGTGTTTGGGAACAGTCAGAAGAGCGTCATAAGGGGGGCAAATGATCAAGAAATGTCAAGCTGGCAAATGTTGCAATTGTCCATGCAAAAGTATAAAACCTTAGAGAGATGAATGTTCCGGGTTTCTGGTCTTTGGAAGAGATTCCACCAGTGAGCCCGGCCGACTAAATAAACTCTTGATTTCCAATTCAAGCATCTCCAGTTTCTGGAATTTAGCCACTACAATTGCTTCCTTATCTAGCCAACGCAGCTTCCCTCTGAGCTGCCCATTTCAGCCTCCTTTGTGACTGGAGGCTAAGGGGCTCAGGTGACGGTAATTCTTCCAAATCACAGCTGGTTCCTTCTCCCTCTGGAGCTGGTTGGGGCAACTCTGCCTCTGCTTGTCCTTCAGCTGCTGGGAATGTTTGCAAGTTGGTTTGGTCAATCACTGGCTCTGTTCCTGGCACAATGAGTTGTTCCTCAACCTCAGAGCCATCATCTATCACACTAGTATTCTGTAGTTGTGGCTATTAGTTATTATTTAGCTGGACCTGGAGTGGTGGAAAAATACACATTTTTTCTTCTCTTTTTATTTTTCTTTTCATTACTGTTAGGATTGGGGCAATCAGAGCCCTAATTATGGTTTAGTTATATATCTTTTTTTTTGTCTTTTTTCCTTCTTTTTTCCTTTTCTCTTTTTTTTCCAGTCTGTCTTTTCTTTTTTTGAATGTATATTTTTTTGTGTGAATTAGACTGTTACTGTTAAAAAAAAAACAATCAATCAATAAAACCAGGCCCCTCCCTTTTAAGCTTTAGTTGGTGGAGTGAGAAGATTTTGACAAGCATTTAAACCACATCAGGAACTGAGTTAATCTGAGCTCTAGGAAAGGACTGTAGCTCAGTGGTTTTAAAAGCACACACTTCGGCTTTTTCTGCAGGGTGTTGTCATCCTGCACTGGGGACAGGAGGAGGACAAGACCCAGATGATGATTATGCACAATGTCATCCATGTCTCATCATTCTCCCATCCCCAGGCAGCACAATCATGCAGCAAAAATCATTACCCATCAATGATCGGCAATTGTGCAGCCCTCCCACCAGCCTCTCGTACTTACCTGAGCTGCAGGGGGTCTGGAAGTGCAATGGTTGCACTTCCTGTCCCAGCACAGACTGGGACAGTGCCTGGAGGCACTGCAGAAGGAAGAGGTGTGGTCATTGCACTTCCTCCATTCCCATTGGCAGCCAGTGCAGAGGGGAGCACTCCTGTCATGCTCTCCTCCCAGGAAAGGCTCTACCAGGATCCCCGCAGGACGCTGCTGGCATTCAGTAATCTGCTGAAAGGGTTTGTATCAGGGCTGGAGAACCTTTGGACCTCCAAATGGACTTCAGTGCCCACAATCCCTCACCAATGATTTTTCTGATTGTGGTGGATAAAAGGTGAAGTCCAAAACATAGAGACATAGAATCATAGCGTTGGAAGGCACCACAGGGGTCATCCAGTCCAACCCCCTGCCATGCAGGGACCCAAAGCACCAACAATGGGAAAATGAACCATTAAAGTGACTGAGTTAGCCCAAATTGCCAATCTAATGTGGATTTTAAAGGATAAGCCAACTGAAGATTTCTTGAAAGAATGAAAAGCATTTATCGACTTTTTAAGCAATAAGAAATTTAACAATGCAATAATCTGTGGTTATGCTTACCAAATAATTCTAATGGATCTGCAATGGTACAGTAATATATTTTTTCCTTTTTAATTTTTTTTCTTTTTCTTTACAATTTGGTTTTTCATTACAGTTTGGTTCTGTGTTTTAGTGAGATAATGTTTAGTGTTTTAGTTAGTGATTAGTGTTTTAGTATAATCTTGTGGTTCTAGTTTAATTTTAGTTCTTATTTGTAAATCAGATTGTGTTTGTGTCAGGACTAATAAATAATATTTTAAAAGAAGATTTTTTTAAAAAAATTTACCTAGAGATATAATATTTTTTGTGCAGGAGTTTCTTGAAATCTGAAAATTATTTCAAGGGTTCCTGTAGGCTAAGAGGTTGAGAAAGGTTGATGTAAAATATCTCTTTCCCTGGAAGTACAAAAGGCAATAATAATGAATTAGTAACAATATGCTGCCTTTTCAGAACACCAAAGTTCTGCATGAAGTGGCCACTCCATCTTGCCTAATGGTAGATGCTCTAGTCCAGCCAGATTTTACTATTTAAGGCTTTGAGTTTAATATGAATATCTTGTCACTGGTTGGGTACTTTTAGATTATTGTTGTGAACTGCTTCATTAGGAAATTTCTTCATACCAGTCAGCTCAATAGCTTATCTTTATCACTTTAAGCTAGTTTGCAGCAGGTGAAATACATGGGGGCAGTGGGAGGAGGAGAGACAAATTGGGGCATTTTAAAAATAGCTGGAAAAGTGGAATGACAAAGAATTAATTGGGACTGTCCCAGACAAATTGGGACAGTTGGATGGTATGAGCTACTCAGAGATGGGCTACTTTCCAAAGTTCAGGAACCACATGTGCTCCTCAACAGACTTTGGAAAGCCATTCCCTGTACACCCCCCACTTTGTTTGTTTGTTTGTTTAAAATGGCATTGAGACCTATAGTGGACATTGCAATTTTGCAATGCTCTTGTTTGTGGTGGGCTCCAGGCTGGTTTCGGTCCAGGAGAGGTCTTTTCTTCCAAACTAGGAAATGGAAATGGAAATAATTTCCAGTTTTGAAAAGAGGCCTCCTTTGAGTTTGAAAAAATCCAAGGAGAGATTGAAAAATGGCAAAACTGCCCCATACATCTCCTTGGTTTTTTTTTAAATCTCCAGGTTGAGAAGCCTAATTCCAGAGCACAAAGTCTTCAGAGATGTCACTCTTACTTTTGTGCTATATGTAATCCCTGCCCCCATACCCTCCAACTGTCCCAGTTTGTCAGAGAGAGTCCCAATAAATCCTCTGTCATCCCACATTTTCAGCTTTTAAAAATGTCCCAGTTTCTCTGTATACTTTCCCCCTTTGTCCTGAGCTTACTTCAGTTGCTGCAAAGTATAAAGTATAAAAATAGTTTGCACTCTGTTAACTCAGCAGCAATGGGCAGAAGATTAAGGGACAGAATCTTATCCTTCCCAGTAAGCTCAGACAGAAGCAAATTACTACAACCTCCCCTAGTTTATATGTTCTTCCTCATTTATAACTTTTGCCATCTTGAATACACTCTCATGTTCCTTGGCAACATGGGTCCCGGTTTTAATCTGTGAAATGTTGGAATATGTGGTAACCTCTAGACCCACTCCCAAAAGGCATCCACAAGCAACATGGCACCTGGAGAGACAAAATGCCTGTAAATATATAACTCCAAGGGTAGGACCAGTGAGGTGTGTGGTCTGATAAAAGGGACCTGGCCTGGGGAGAGATTGAGAGGCCTGGAGGTCCCCATTTGGCCCACTGGCTGGAGGTACCACACCCCAACCTCCACTGATGGACAGCTATTCTCTAAGATTTCACAGTGGAACCTTGTCCCGCAATATACGGAACATGGTTATACTTGTGGTCTACCTGTGATCTGTGGCCCTCCACCCACTAGGCTTCAGAGGGGAATACACTAAGTTGGCTCCATTAATTAGTTTAGCCATTTCCTTCCTAATGAAATCACTATAAAGGTAGCATATTAACTCATCTTTCATGATTACTCTTGAGAAGGGAAACATTTTCCCAGGAGATGCTTCAGAGCCTCTTTTACTTCTTTATTCCTGAGGCTGTAAATGTAAGGGTTGGACATTGGGGTAAAGATAGCGTACACAACAGCAAGAATAGCCCCTCGCTGGGATGAATAGGTAGATGTGGGCAGGAAGTAGGCCCCAAAGATGGTCCCATAGAAGAGAACCACTACAGTGAGATGGGAGCTGCAGGTGGAAAAGGCTTTGCGTCTTGCTGAGGAAGAAAACTTCATCACAGCTGCTACAATGCAAACATATGTGAGAATTATGAAAACAAAAGGCCCAAAGATGATGACAACACCTTCAAAAAAGATGGCTGCTTCATTGAGGCTGATGTCTGAGCAAGACAGCTGCAGCAAGGGCTGATGATCACAGAAGAAATGGTCCAGGCGGTTGTCCCCACGATAACTGAGACGGAGGAGGAGCCCAACATGCAACATGGAATGGAGGGTAGAAAGAATCCAGCAAGCAGCCACCAGCTGCCCACAGACCTTCTGGTTCATCACAGTAGCATAGCGGAGAGAATTACAAATGGCCACATAGCGATCCAGTGCCATCACACTCACCAGGAGGAGATCAGTAACTCCAAATACATAGAAGAAGAAGAACTGGACCATGCAGGAATAGAAAGTAATTGTTTTGGAGGAGGAACTGAGATGAGCCAGTAGCTGCGGAACGGTGACTGACAGGAAGCCCACATCCACCACAGAGAGGCTGCGTAGCAGGAAGTACATGGGAGTCTGGAGATGAGCATCCAAAGAGATAAGAACCATCATCATGATGTTGCCCAAAAGCCCTGCCAGATACATTAGCAGAAAGAGAATGAAGAGGAAAGATTGTTCTTGTGGTTGAAAGGAGAAACCCAGAAGGACAAACTCATCAATCTCTGTGCCATTCTCACAGTTCATGGGTACTGCAGAGAGAATCACATCACACAGTTGGTATTGATCCAAAGGACAATCAGCACAGCCTCTTACTAAAATTTAAAACCATCAGACACTGAGAGGGAGTTTCAGAAATATCTTAAAATTTTGTCATTTCAAATGGAGATGCTGATTTCTGAACTCATCACCTATCCTTCTATATCAGGATTAAAATCCAGTCAAATTTCTAAGATCAACCAAAGAAAATCAAGCTGCAAGAGGTTTAGATTAATGAAAAAGACTAGGAATATGACTGTTTTGGTAAACTGGGATGAGTATTTTATATTGATACTAATAATAGAAATGTAATAGGGTTTAAGTTTTCCTTTAATTTAGTAATATTAATACTATACAGTCTTCCCTCCACATTTGTGAGTTTGACCTTTGTCAATTTGATTATTCGTGAGGTGCCCATTCACCCTCCCCTGTTCTTCCCCTCCCATTCTCTTGCCTTTTGTCCTGCTGCGCCATGCGTTCCTTCTCCATGCTCAGGCAAAAGGCAAACAAATGGGGGAGAGCCTCATGCATGGAGAAGGAAGGCATGTGCGAGACTTCCCCCCATTCTCCCCTCCCATTCGCTTGTCTTTTTGCCCAAATGCAGAGAAGGAAGGCAGCAGACCTTGGCAAAAGGAAAGGGAACGGGGGAGGGAGTGCTCACTCTGGCAAGAGGGACTTATTTGCAGGGTTTTTTTTAAACTTTCATGAGGGTCTTGCATGCTGAGCCCTTGCCAAAGTCGAGGGACCACTGTAAATGTTGTATTAGGATGGAAGTTTTCTTTCTCTTTCTTAACATTTCTATATACATAAATACCACTTTTTGGAGGCTGTATACTATAGTAATAACATCAACCTTTTTAATGAGAAGTCAGATTTATGTCTCCTGTAGGCAATACTGGTTGTAGTTTAGTTTAGTTTGTTGGTTCATAGCCTGTTTGTCTAGTACGGTAGTTTAGTTTTGTGGTTAGGTTTGTCTTACCTCTGTGTTGTTTCATACTATATCAATATTGTATTAATAAGAAATATTTTTTAAAAATATAAGAAAAATGAATACTGCTGCGTGTAATATGTTTTGCCATTGCCTTCCCTTAAGGCTGAGAGAGTGTGACATATCCAAGCTCAGTCAGGCTAAGTTTTTCATGACTGAAAAGTGATGTGGTCTCCTGAACTCCTAGTCCAGCCCCCAAACCACTGCTGCATGCTGCCTCTCCAAAAACTTATTCAAGGAGGTTTTCCATTGTCTTGCTCTTAAGACTGAGAGAGCATGACATGTCCAAATTCACATAGCAGACATTCAAATGAGAACCCTATTTCAAGACTAAAAATACTCCACCAAGATGCCTCTCCACTACATCAGCCAGTAGGGATTGGAATTCCCAATCATTAGAATCATAAGGGCTAGTCTCTTAGCATTTAAGTTAATCTGACAGCTCAGATATTTAATATAGCCCAATACAGCGAGGTGAGGAGTAGGAAAATTCAAATAAGGAATTTACAATTTGATGTGATCCTAGAAGAAGAAGAACTAGGAGAGGAAGAATTTGAAGAAGAAGAAGAAGAAGAAGAAGAAGAAGAAGAAGAAGAAGAAAAGAAATCTGATTAAAATCATCATAAATAGTAGCTGAGAATATGAGACTGTATCATAAAAGGTGGATAAATAATAAGAAGATGACACTTATATTACTATATTGGAATGTAAAAGGATTGAACTCAGAATCTAAGAGAAGGCTTATATTCCACTACTTAGAAAAAACTAAAGCTGATCTAACTGTTCTTCAAGAAACGAGAAAACAGGACCAGGATATTAAATCTGTGAAGAACCCCAGAGTAGGGAACTGTTTCACAGCAGCATATAAAGAGAAAAAAAGGGGAATAACAATATACATAAACCCTAAATATACATAGAAACAATATTTAATGATCCAGAATGACACTATATTGGTTTGGAGATTACCTTTCCCAATTTTGAATTATTAGTTATTGGTGTTTACACTCCATTAGAAAATAAAGAACAACTTTTCCTGAAAATATCAAAAATATCGAAAGAAATTAATAAAAATTTTAAAGCAAAATGCCAAAAAATATTTTGATAATGGGAGACATGAACGCTGTGATAAACCCTATAGAAGACTATAGATCATCTAAGCAGATAAACAAAAACAAAGGTAAACTACCAAAAAGCCTTTTCTCACTGATGGAGGACATCTCTCTATTAGATGTGTGGAAATTTAAATATCCTGATACAAGAAGCTTTACAGTGTTATATGAAGAAGAAGAAGCTCAAACTGGCAAAGAGTTGCATATACAACACTTTCTTGATCAACAAACTATATTAAAAATAACACCTATCACCAAGACAGAAATCTCAACAGTCATTAAAAAATTAAAAACATTAAAAGCACTGGACCAGATGATTTCACAGCCAAATAGTATAAAGTCTTTGAAGAAGAGCTGCTGCAACCTTTACACGGTACATTTAATCATATTTTGATAGAAGGAATCCCAAAATCCTGGACTGCCACAAATATCTCTTTGATCCCCAAAGAGGGGAAGGATCCTACTTCACCTCACAGTTAGACCTATTTTGCTGCTAAATACTGATTACAAAATATTTACTAGCATATTAGCAGAAAGACTTAAGAAAATTTTGCAATCAGTCACACATGAAGATCAGAATGACTTTCTGCCGAAGACATTACTTAGAAACAACACAACAACTGTGATAAACATTACAGAATATTTTGAGAAGCATAAAGAAAAAGAGCTGGCTGTGATCTTTGATGCTGAGAAGGCGTTCAATAATGTGAGATAGAAATTTCTTTCCGAGGCTCTGAAAAAAAATGGACATAGGTGATAATTATATAAAATGGATTCAAGAAATCCACTCCTATCAAGCAGCACATATTATTGTAAATGGAGGAAAAATGGGAGAAGTGAATATCAAAAAGGGAACTCATCAGGGCTGTCCACTCTCACCACTTTTATTTATCTTGATCTTTGAAATATCACATAGAAGAATGTGCTCCAACTCTGATATTAAAGGAATTCAAATCAAAAAACAAGTATACAAGCTACAAGTTTATGCTGACGACTTAGTAATTTTTCTGGAAGATCCACTTGAGAAATAAACTTCTAACAATTATCACTGACTTCAGAGAAAATGCTGGGCTCAAGATAAAGAAGGAGAAGACTGGGATTTTGACAAAGAATATGCATCCGTGGAAAGAAGAACAATTGATTAAACAATCTGGATTTCAGATACAAAAGAAACTGAAATATTTAGGAATTTGGATAATGAAGCAAAATACAGATCTCCTTCACGATAATTATTCAAAGACCTGGACAGAAATAAAGAAAGACTTAGAGAGGTGGTCTAAATTACATTTGTCTTTGCTTGGCAGAATCACAGGGGTGAAAATGTGTGTTCTTCCCAAAATGAACTTTTAATTTCAAAACTTACCAATAATTTAAAATGATAAACCATTTCAGGCCTGGCAAAAAGAGCTTTCAAGGTTCATTTGGGAAGGGAAAAAACAAGTATAAATTGAAAATGTAACCAATAGTAAGGAACGTGGTGGTTGCAGCCTACCAAATCTTAAGTTGTATCACTACACAAGCAGCCTTGCTTAGATAGCCGAATGGCTCAAATTACAGAATAAAAGAATATTAACTTTGGAAGGAGCAGATAATAGGATGAGCTGGCATGCCTATGTCTGGTATAACAACCCAAAAGTGAATAAAGAGTTTTCAAATCATTTTATAAGAGGATCCTTACTGAAAATTTGGATCTATATGAAGAACAACCTATATAATAAAGTCCCGTCTTGGACATCACCCCAAGAGTATTTTTTTGGAAGATAGGTCAATTCTCAAGAAAAATGGTTAATATATAAAGAATTACTAAAACTAAATAAATCACAAACCCCACAGTTAAGAACGAGAGAAAAATTGAACCAAATGGGCTTTAATCTCCAATGGTTCCCATATAGGCAACTTTTTAAAAGATACAAGATAGATTTAAGATCAGAGGGTTTTAGCCTCACCAAAAGTCTCAATGTACCAGAGAAGATTATATTTGGAGAGTCTAACAATGACATATTGAAATTGTACAATTTTTTACTAAACTATAAATTAGAGGATGAGACAATTAAAGATACTGTGATATCTTGGGCCAATAACTTAGGTCTTGAAATTTACATGGAACATTGCGAAATATCTTGGAAATTAACTAACAAATTAGCACTTTCTCAAGATCTTAAAGAAAATTATGTGAAGATGTTCTATAAATGGTATTTAACACTGGCCAGACTAGATAAAATGTATAATACACATCTTAATAAATGTTGGACGTGTCAAGAAAAAATTGGAACCCTTTCCACATGTGGTGAAGTAGCCAGAAAGTTAAAAAAAATGGGTACAGTTATATATAGCACTAACAGAGATATTTAAAATCCAGATCCCATTCTTACCAGAACTGTTTCTATTAAACATGACACAAAATATAGATTCAATAATTCTGAGAAAACAGTGGAGAATCATATTGTATTTGGTTATCATGGGTAGATTGCTCCTAGCTAAACTCTACAAGGACAATGAAATTCCCACTTTAAATCAGTGGATGATAAAAAAATCTTAGAAATGACCTGCTCACCTGTAAAATAAAAGGGAAATCTGATAAGATACTAAAAGAATGGGAGCCAGTTACAAGGTTCCTCTGACAGAGATGTGGGAACTCAATTACTGAATAAACTAAATGATCCAAAATCTAAGTTAGAAGTATTAAAATCAGCAGTAAGTAGTAGCTTTCTTTTCTGTTTTTTTTTTTTGTTTGTTTGTTCTATTGCTTTGCTCTGAAGATGTACGCCAGAAATTTGGATATTTTCAAGTGGATATGCAATTAATAGCTAATAAAATTATGGAAAAACAGGATCACATAGCACAGAGAAGACAAAGAAGAGAGCTGTAAAGTTAAAGAAAGTATAGGTTACACATAAACAAAAGCTTTCCAAGGATGTGTGAAAAAAGGAAGTAGAAAGGTAACTTATGTTGGTTTTTATTGTATTTTTATAGAAAACAAATTCAAGATAATAGATGATAGAGGATCTTTATGGAAAATAATTGTAGGCAATGGATATTATGTTATTGTTATATTTGTTTTACCTTATTTTTCTTCAATAAAAATAACTCAATGTGAGTCTACAATGCAAAAAGCAAGCAAACAAAGGCAGATAATTAAAAAATAGAATAACTGAGAGATCTAGACCAAAAGAAATAGCTTCCTAAATAACTCTCATCATTACCCTCATACAACAGTGCGGTATTGCTTATGGCAAGTCATACTAATATAATTCATTGCAATTCCACACCCTACTTCTTTCCACCATCTTCCTCTCTCCAATTCCCTATTTAATTCCAGAAGCCTGAATCCTACAAGTTAGTACCAATTACAGTAAACTGTCAGCACACTTTAGTTGGGACTAACAATGAAGTCATTCTGCACTACACTGTTATAGAGCTATTATTCCCCTTTCAACAGCCTGTGGAATTCTGGGGTTTGTAGTTTACTGAGGCCCAAGAGCTCTCTGGCTGAGAATTCTAAAGGTCCCTCCCTAAACTACAAACCCTGGGATTCCACAGGATGTTGAAAGTGGAATTATAACACTATAACAGTGTAGTGCGGAAATGGTCTAAGATTCAACTTACACTCTTTCAAACTTCTATCTTCACAGAAAAATGGTCTTGGCATTACCATTACCATTTCAGTTTTAGAGAGAAAGAAAGTGTGAGCTGAACATGTATTGGTGTGGGGATGTTAATGCAAACTTCACATCAAGCTTTGAAATTCTCTGCTCTTGAGGTTGTATCTCCATGTTTTCCTGTGGCTTGCATTCTGTGATGCTACCCAGTGATGTTGTGGAAAAGCAATTGAGTAATTGTGATCAAAGAGGAATCAAGAAGGACAAGTCAGTGGCAGCTCTCCAATGTGCTTAAACCTATTCCTAAATTGGTCCAGTACCTTGGATAACTCCTTTAATGGTAGCTCTAGCCTGATATGAATTCACTACCCACTGCCAAGGTGCTAGTGATCATCATTGTCACAAATTAAAGATGAATGAGGTCTGGAAATTATGAATGAGTGAACAAAAGTGGATAGCAATCATTTTCTGCTGGTCCAGAGACCAGGACAAGGAGCAATGGATTCAAGCTGCAGGAAAGGAGATTGCACCTGAACATCAGGAGGAACTTCCTGACGGTCAGAGCTGTCTGGCAGTGGAATGTGTGGCCTCGGAGTGTGGTAGGGTCTCCTTCTCTGGAGGTTTTTAAGCAGAGGCTGGACGGCCATCTGTTGGAAATGCTTTGATATGTGTTCTTGCATAGCAGGTGGTTGGACTGGATGGCCCCTGGGGTCTCTTCCAACTCTATGATTCTATGATTTACCCCTGTAATTATTCTTAGCCATCTATAGGACTGTGGGGTCAACAGAGCCCCCAAAGCACTATCTCTTTGGTTTTACCTAATTCTAATCAAGATGTGATCAAGTGTGTTCCTCCCAACAAGGATAAGAAGAATCCCCATGACCATCTCATACAAATCCAGAGGAACTGATCTCTGATATGCAGTGCATCTCTTATACAGTATTTACGACTGCAACTACTTTTTCTCTCAATTAATTTGGTGCCATCTTTTTGTTCAGTCTTTACACAGGTTCTGCTTTCTGACCATTTCCACTTTTTGACAGTGCTTTGGTCCCTAACCTGTTGAATAAGCTGAGGGACACCTGTAAATTTACTCCAGCATCAGAGGAACAATACACCTCAGTACCAGTTGCTGAGGAAGATGTGGTTGTCCTCATGTCCTGCTTTTGTGTTTTTCTCCAGCATCTGGTTGAACACTGTGAAAAACAGAAAGCTGGACTAGATAGGCTTTTGCTCTGATCCACCTAGGCTCTTCTCCAAAAGTAAATGCCACTTAGACATTTATTTCAGTTGCAGGGACTCCAAAGTAGTCAGTTACTGTTATTGTTACAATTAAAAACAACAACACAGAGGCCTTGGTCTATTTCAGCATAACAAAAAAGTGGGAAGAAAAAAAGATAAAGAAAACAGAACTTTGCAGTCCTTTTAAGATGAACTGATTCAACTGAATAGGATTATGATCCGAGATAACTCTCAGCAAAATTTCCATATTCTTAACCAGAGGATGCAGCTCTTTTGATATCAGAAACATATCTATTCGTGACATAGTTTGGTGACTGTCTGAGTAAAATGTGAATCCACCTGTCTTATATCAATTTCTCCATACATCCAAAAGGGAAAGATCTTCTGTCAATTTGAAAAAAGATTTCGGTAATTTCCCTTGTTTCTTTTTTCCTTTTAAGTTCGTAGTTCTATCTATTCTCGGATCCCAGACTCCATTCATATCTCCCATCACCAGAACACCTTCCTGATCTTTATCAACAAGATACTTATGGATTTCTTCTGCAATTTTTTCGTAAAATTTGCTTTTATTATCCAAGGGGGCATATATGCCAACTATTATCACCTTTTGCTCCAATAATTGAACTTGCACCCCTAGATAATGTCCTTCTTTGTCGCAAAATGCTTCTTGTGTGGGGTATTTTGTGTTAACATAAATTGCCACCCCTTTTTTCTTTTTCTCAAAGGCGGAAACATAACATTTGCCCAATTTAGGATTTTTTAAATATTTAACTGTCTGGGATGCCGGAAAAGCAGTTATGCGGGGATTAATGATAAAATGGAATACAGAGTGGAGGAGGAAGAGAGTGGAGAAAAGAAAGAACCTGGAATTGGAGCTTAAACAGAAAGAAGCAGAATTAAGGAGAGACCCGGAAAATAAAAAACTGAGGAGGATGATCAGAAAAGTTCAAGTTGAACTACAGGAGGAGAATCTGGTGGAGATAGAGAAGAAACTTAGGATACTGAAACAACGGCAGTTTGAAAATGCCAATAAGCCTGGGAAGTGGTTGGCTCATAGGCTGAGGAAAAGAAGAGAAAGAAATTTAATTTTACAAGTAAGAAAAGGCAAGGAGATTTACTCAGATCAAAAGACAATAATGGATACTTTTAGAAAATACTACAGGAAACTCTATCAAAAAAAGATGAAGAGTAATATGTCGAAAGAGATCAAAGAATATTTAGACAAACAAGATTTGATAGAGTTAACGGAAGATCAAAAAAATTCTTTGAATGCGGACATAACGTGTATGGAAGTCCTCAATGCAATAAAAGAAAATAAAAGTGGGCAAAGCTCCAGGCCCAGATGGGTTCACTGGGTTATATTACAAGGAGCTACATAAAGAATTGAGAGAGCCCATGCGAAAAATGTTTAATGAAATGATGATTAATGGGAAACCGGACTCCTGGAATGAGACAAATATAACATTGATTTTAAAGGAAGGAAAGGACCCACTAGACCCAAGCAATTATCGACCTATATCATTACTTAATATAGATTACAAAATCTTTACAAGTATAATCGCAGAAAGACTGAAATTGATCTTGCAAGCTCTGATACATGAAGATCAAAATGGTTTTTTACCAAAGAGGTCCATCAGAGATAATATCAGAGTGGTAATTAACATGTTAGAATACTATGAGAAACATAACGGAAAAAAAAGTACGATGATCTTCGTAGACGCGGAAAAGGCGTTTGATAACGTGACACATGAATTACTATTTGTGTTACTAAAGAAAATGAACTGTGGGCAGAAGTTTACCACGTGGATTAGACAAATATATACGAATTGTAAGGCCCAATTGTTGATAAATGGCGATAAGACAGATCCTTTTGAGATTAAAAAAGGGACGCATCAAGGATGTCCACTCTCTCCTCTTTTATTCATAATGGCTTTAGAGGTTCTTCTAAGAAAAATAAGATCGGAAAAGATAATAAAAGGCGTCAAAATAAAGGGATGCGAATATAAACTCTTGGCGTATGCGGATGATTTAGTGATTTTTTTAGAAGAATCTGAAACTGGTTTAACAAAATTATTAGAAGTCTGTAATGAATTCGGAGAATTAGCTGGATTTAAAATTAACAGAGAGAAGACGAAGATGTTAACTAAAAATATGCGAAAAGAAGAAATCGAGGCTTTAGAACAACAGTCTGGCTTTAAGGAAGAGAAGAAGATTACGTATTTGGGAATAGTCATTACTAAACAGAACAATGGGCTATTTGAAAATAATTACTCAGTAAAATGGAGAGAGATAAAGAAGGATTTGCAAAATTGGTCAAGTTTAAATATATCACTTTTGGGCAGGATTTCAACAGTTAAAATGATGGTTCTGCCTAAGATGAACTATCTATTTCAGAATATTCCTATCATTATAAATAAAAGATGCTTTCAGGATTGGAAGAAGGATCTATCACAGTTCATATGGGCTGGGAAAAAGCCTAGAATTAAGTGGAAGATATTGATTGATAAGAAAGAAACAGGAGGCTGCAATGTACCGGATTTGAAATTATATTTCATGGCTAATGGAATGTCGTGGTTGAAAGATTGGATTGAGTTGAAAAACGAGAGAATACTGAATGTTGAGGGCACAGATTTGCGTTTCGGATGGCATGCCTACCTCTGGTACAATAAGATGAAAGTGGACAAAGATTTCCTGAATCAATATGTCAGAAGGCCTTTATTTGAGATCTGGAGGACCTGGAAACGAAAATTATACTCGAGATTACCGTTATGGGTCTCTCCGCAAGAGGCGCTGATGAAGGGGAAGGACTTGACAGGTAGATGGCTTACTTATAAAGATTTAACTGTCAAGGATCCGATTGTTGGACTACGAATTAAAACAAGAGAGGAGTTAGTGGAAGAAGGGAAGGAATGTCAATGGTTTCTCCACCTGCAGTTAAAAGAAAGATTTAAAATGAACATTAAATTAGAAGGAATTGAAGCAAATACTCACCTTACTGATTGGGAAAAAATAATTTTTGAAAAAAAGGAACATTTAACATCTCATTTTTATAAATTTTTATTAGATAGAGAAGTTGAAACAGAGATAATTAAGGAGACTAAGATAAGCTGGGCTCAAAATATTGGTCATCAAATTGAATTGGCGTATTGGGAAAAAAGTTGGATAAACACACAGAAGTTTACATGTGCACAAAACCTCAAAGAAAATCATCTAAAAATGCTGCATAGATGGTATTTAGACCCTGTGAAGCTGGGAAATATATATAAGTTAAAAGACAAGAATTGTTGGAAATGTAAGCAGGAAAACGGGACTTTTTTTCATATGTGGTGGCAATGTCCTAAAGCAAAAAATTACTGGAAAAAAGTACATAAAACGATGATGGACACACTACAGATAGAAATCCCAATTACCCCTGAAATCTTTTTACTCAATATGCTGCACCAGGTAGACAAAAAGTACAAAAATCATGAGGCAATAATTTTATATATGATAACTGCAGCCAGAATACTGTACGCTAAATATTGGAAAACTCAGGAAACACCATCTGTGGAAGAATGGGCACAGAAGGTTCTGGAATATGTCATACTTGATGACCTCACTCGTAGATTAAGAGGAGAAAAGAGCAGAGAGAAAGCTAACGGTTTGAGGTCGATAAAAAACATTTTGGAAAAGATTTGTCAGAGTGAAGAATAGTAAATAGATGGTTTGAAATAATATAATGTTAAGATAAGAGGGAAGAATACGGTTATGCTAATCTAACTGAAGGTAGAGGCAATGGTGGTATTTGATTTATTTTTTTTGTGCATTTTATTTGGGATAACAATATAGAAATAAAATCGATAAAAGTTGATCTAACAAGGGGAGGGAGGAAGGATAAGGACTGTGAGGGATAAATATTAGGATATGTATATACAAGTTAAGCGTTTTTTTTTAGTTTAAAAATGTGAAAAATTTATAGACTTATGATTTTGTTTTTGTAATGTATTAATTTATCTTTTTAATAAATAAATAATAAAAAAATAAGATGAACTGATTCATTTTAATATAGATGATTACAAACCTCTGCTTCTTCAGGTGCTCAGCCTTCTGTAGGGAGGTCATAATGTTCCAGACCTGCAAGAATGTTCCTGGAGAACAAGAAAAATAAACCATGAACATCTCTGTATCAGAACATTCTATGGTTTTAAATTAGACACAAGGATGATGACCAGGTTGTGCTGGTATTAACTATGAAGGGGGAAAACTGATTTAAATGAGAAGCAGGATATCTAAAGGGGGTGGTAAAGGCATCTTACTTGAGTACCCTACCCACAAATCTTACTCCTATCCATCTTTGTCCAGTGGCCCTTACTTTCAGCCATGGATCCTAACAAAAAAGAAAGAAAGAAAGAAAGAAAGAAAGAAAGAAAGAAAGAAAGAAAGAAAGAAAGAAAGAAAGAAAGAAAGAAAAGGCATTTCCAGGGAGAAGAGACATAAACAGGAAGAAGGGAAGGATATAAGCTTCATTCCCTCTGCCCTTTTCTTTGCTACACATGCACACACACACACAAAGAGAGAGAGTCAGACACAGAGAGGGATTTGGCTGTGGCAACTCACCCATCACACCTACTTAGGTGCTATATCAATCCCTATGGTTAATGAATATTGAGTATATGACACAGTATCTAGCTTAGTTTCTGTGCTACCAAGGGACATTCTTACATTTTACATCATTGTTACTCCATTGAACTTTTCAACATGTAGAGGTGGAAAGTCCTGGAATAAGACACTAGCACTTTTAGCAAACCCACCCTCCAATCAAATGGTTTACTATCGGTATGCATTATTGGTGATCTAGAACAGTGGTTCTTAATCTGAGGTCCAGGGACCCCTGGAGGTCTGTGGAGCCCTCATAGGGGGTCTGCAAAGCCTTGCTACTGGATACCAAGAGCAGCAGCATCAACGGAGATGTAGCAGTGGGGAGGAGGGTTGCAGGTGCTGAAATTTTTTTGTTGTTAGCAAATGAGGCAGCAGTTTAGGCACGCACACACATACCCCCACTACCACATCCCTGATGAAAGAAAAGGGTCATGATAGCAGGCATGAGCACATGCCCAAACCGTAACTCTGGCAACCGGGGTTTGAGTCCCCACTTGGCCATAAAAGCCCACTGGGTTACCTCAAGGAAGCCACATTCTCTCAGCCTCAGAGAAAAGCAAACGCAACAGATCGTACCAAGAACACCTATATGTTTTGCCTTGGGGTTGCCATAAGTCCATTTTCAAGAAGGAAAGACATAATGGCTAGAAAGAACTTCCCCCCGTCAGCTGCGCTTTGTTGTTGTGCGCCTTCAAGTCACTTCTAATTTTTGACAACCCTCAAGTGCATTAGAAAATGAGAGAGATTTTGTGGATCTCTCTACATGGGAGAGCAATTAGTAAACAGAAGTTTGAACTGTTTACCAGCCCGCCTTATTCCCTCTCACACTTTTAACTCTATTGAGAAGTAAACACAAACACATTTTTGTTTAACAAGTATATAAAAGTAGTTTACTTAACAGATACTTGTGCATAATCTACACAGGTTCATGTTCTTAAAGAAAAGTAAGAAAAAGTAAGAAAAAGTAAGAAAGTGGGTGTGAAGAAACAGGAAGTGATCTTAGGTTTTGCCCTTAAACTTTCAGTGCTCATGAAACCTAACTAGTAGTGAATTCAGAGCATGCAAAGGTTGCTATTCCCAACAAAGTGAAACTATCACAGGTTTTGGCAAAATTTGTTCAGAGGAGGTTTGCCACTGCCTTCCTCTGAGGCTGAGAGAATGTGACCTGCACAAATCCTGCGTCGGGAGTTGAATCCTAGTCTCCAGAAGCCTTTAATAAATAAATATATGAATATTTAAATAAATGTTAAATAAATATTTGAATATTTAAATCTAAATTAAGTCTAAATTGAGTTAAGTTTGGGGTATTCTTGGCAAAAAAAAATATTTTCAGGGGGTCCCCAGTAAAGAAAAGGTTAAGAACCACTGATCTAGAGAACAGAGTTTGCAAGGAAACTGAGTTTTGCCAGACCAATGGCAAACGGCAGCTTAGAGGCCATTCAGTTTATTATGGCATGAACTCTGGTGGGCAAATTAGTGAACGTGGATGGTAAAAAAAGGGAAATAATATCAGCTTGAGCCCAAACCACACAGCATCCAGGAAAAAAAGGCAAAAAGGAAACCCCTCTTCTCTCCCCACAGCCTTCTCTTATTTTTACTTGATGTGCAGCAAGAATTTCATTCCCCAACATTTTTACATCAACTTCACCAACCCACGTTTTCCAGGTGTGTCAGACAACAATCTCCACAATCCCCAATGAGTGGGTTGGTGGTTGTAGAACTACAACCTACCCCTCATCAAGAGAATGCCAGGCTGGAAGAAGGCTGCTTTACATCATAAATGCCTAGCCAGAGGTATCCACAGGCTTTCCACATAGAAGTACCAACATGCAAATACATTTTGTTCCCACTCACTGATATACAGACATTCACACACAAAAGTCTACTGAAGTATCTTCATTCCTCAGATGTGGTGCCAGTTTGATTTTGCAAGAGAAGGACGGCCTTGTTTTCCTTCTCTCTAGTCCAGGCAAAACAAAACACACACACAGAGAGAAATATACTACTCACGTCTTATAGCATTGTATGTAAAATCACAGCCTCAGAGTTTGTAGCAATCATGCAAACAACTTCTAAATCCTTCCCTGCCTACCTCTGTCCAGGTCCTGTTAACGTCTTCTGACATTTAAAAAGAGCTGAAGCAAAAAAGAGGAAAGTCAGATAGAACTGTCCTTGGGCATGTCAACGTTTCAACAAAATCCAGAAAGAGTCTTATTGAAGCATCTGCATTAGAAGCCCCTAGAGATATTTCACAAGGAGGCCAAAGAGCTCCTGGGATGTGGCTCTTTATCTAATGCCTAAAAAAAACCTTAGGAATCATTACCTGTATATCAAAGCAAACCTCTTTTACCCTCCTTAAGAGATGTCATGACCTGGACCATGCAACATTTGTATACTCCAATGGAGGGAATCACATGGCATTCCAGATATTGTCAGACTGCAGTTTCCATCAGGCCTTGGCAGCAGATTCAATAGGGACGAATGCTGGGAGTTGCCATTCAATAACATCTGGAGGGCCACAATATTCCCAGTTCTGGTTTACACAATAGCAAACACTGAGGGCAACATAACCCAGGCTACAAAATGAGACTTGAACATACAGCAAGGAAAAAAGAACACACTTAATATATAAAGAAGTTTGTCACCATGTAGTGAGACCACACTCTCACAACTATTAAAGAAATGAAGTTACCATGAAAATGATGAAATATTTTTAGTGCACTGTTAGTGGTGCTGCAGCAGCACACATGCAGAATCTCTGGGATATCACAGCCATAGCTAAGTCCTGAAGCCCAACTTCACATCTCCAATCATCTATCCAAGTCATCAGCCAAGTGAATGATGTAGTCACTGTTACCATACCCTATACCCCATTCTGTGGGATGTGCTACTTTCACAATTGAACATATTTATGGTAGGAAAATGTATTTAAAGTGCTGTCCAGAAGTACGTTGCCAGGTCAGGATGACCTCAGACCTGTTCAGGTCATAAGTTCAGAGAGAAGTAGGCGGGGAAACCCAACACTAATGGGTTTGTGATAGTCCTTTCAATACCTCAGGCTCCGTGCACACCTGAATACAATGGAAGGCAAAACTGCCCAGGTGATCCTGCCCTAAACCCCCTGCCCAACCAGCTATTAAGAGACTGTCATGACTCCAATCAATGTTTTATCATCTAGAATTAATACAATCACCCCATTCCGGATTCTTTTATCAATTCTGTGAGAAAGCAACTACCACTTTATCTATACACCTTCCTTCAGGGTAGGAAATAGGTTATATAAACCCCAGTTTTGGCCCCAGCAAATTGTAGCACTTGGATGTAATATGTGGTACCCAGATGTCTGTTCGTTCTTGCTTTCCTCATACGCTGTCTGAGCCACTCTGCTTCAACCTTCTGCTTCCAGGACTGGTAACTATCATACTTTTCACCCACCCAGTCTCTCTCTCTCTCTGTCCAACCTTCTCTCTCTCTTTCTCTCTCTGTCCAACCTTTCATGCCTCACTTTCCAATAGCCTTGTATGGTTCTTGAAAGTGTCTGATTTCTTGTGTGATTTGACAATCCAAATAAAATACTCTGTTTAACTTTTAACTGGAACCATCTCCACAGTACTGGTATACACAGTTGAAAAGATCCTGCCTTTACCCTCCTTTCACAGGTCTCCTTTGAGCTATAATTCCCCAAATTCTAAGGAGATGCTGGCATTGCAGGTGGACCTCAAGATCCCCCACCAATTTGGGTAACATCTCCCCTTCCCCCATGACTATAGATGACACTCCCAATGAATTTCGATAACCAAGATAGCCTGTCCTGCTGCCTATATTATAGAGCTATCACTGTTTAAGATTGTCCAAATTAAACTTCTTTAAGGTTATCAACAATTTTAGGAGACAGGTACCCTCTAGTTTGAAGAAAGCTGCATCTCAGGAATGTAGAAACATGGACTACTTTTGCCACAGATGTGAATAAGATTTCAAGTAACATGCTGATGCTTGGTATTGGAATAACTGGTTTGGGTATCAAAACCACCCTAATCACCTTAATGGATGACCTATGTGAGGCAATGGATTAGGCAAAGGTGACCATATAGGTTCTCCATCATCTACGGAGCAATCGATATGAACCATTGCATTCATATGGAGCTTAGGAAATTTACCTTTCTAGACGATAGCTCCCAGGCAACATGGCCACTCTGTGCTGGCTAGGGATTCCAGGAGTTGTAGCTCAAAAAGATTAACTTTTCCTAGTTCTTTCCTGAGTGAACAACTGGAAAATTAATCTAAGCAAAACTGTATACTGTTTCTTAGTGAGTCATCTGATCCTGATTTAGTTATCGAACATATTTTGGACAGAGCTGCACTACTTCCGAAAGAGAATACTACCACCATGCTTCTTTCTCTGCTAGTCCCTGTGGCTGCCTGGGTGAGTAGGTGTGGAACCAGTTATTGTTCTTCTAGCTAGCCAGTTTGATTATTCTGCTTGAGAGGTCCAGTACTGTGTCTCATATGGAAGTGACCTGATTATGTCATGATTTACCTCATCCTGTTTGATGTTCTGTGGTTGGGCTGTGCAACACTGCATCTATTGTGCAGGGTTCCATTTCTGCTCACCTTTTTGGAGAATGTTTAAAACCAGCTACAGTATTTCTAACAGTCTGAGGGGAAAGATGCACCCCTGCCATTCTTAAGGTTATGGCAGGCAGCTCTTTTAGCTGCTAGGTTTTTCTGGCTGTTTCTGCAGGGAAGTCTTATCAGAGCTGCCTTTATTTCATGGCTCCTCAGGCTGTGGATAAAGGATGGGAAATGTGTGGCCTTCCAGATGGTGCTGGACTACAATTCCCACCCGTCCTATACAGTGCTGACAACAGTAAGGGGCAGCCAACATTTACTTTTACTGTTGCCCCCTAAAACTGTTTTGCTGGCATTCAGTATACCAGATTTCCCATTTTTCTAGCCAAAAAAGGGGGTGATTTTTTTCCTGGAAGCACTTTGCCTTTCAGATAGGTTGCAGGTCTTTCACATTGTCTAATGTCAAAAGATTACCATCTTTACTTAAACCAGAAGTGGACTTCTAGACACATTTCACTTTTTTGCTTTTGACATTTTTGGCAATCCATGCATCTGCCCAGAAGTTCACAGGAGCAGAAAACTGATCCTGGGTCTCCAATAAGTTACCCTATAAGAACAGAATCCTTTTCTGATTCAACCAATATTTGTGAAAAATAAGCTTCTTCTAACATAAAAAGTAAATGGACCCATCGCCAGAGTTTTGAAGATGACTGTCAAGAAGCTTGAATATATTGACAGATTGTACCCATCCATACCTGAGCCATGGGAAGAGGAGGTTATGCTAGGACTCAGTTCGTCATCCTACTGTTCATGTTATGGATGGTGTCAGCTGGTCCCTATACTCAGCTTTCTTATAAGTCAGTTTCCAAGCTTTGCCAATTGGCAAATTGCAGGGTGCAGTTCTATTTGCAGTAATATATTAATATGTATTAATATCACTGAATACAAAATTTAAGATTGTCCAAACCATTATATTTTGATTTCTATGCATGGTTGCTGTTCCTGATTTTTTGGATAAAAGAATAAACAAGGTACATCGTAGTATTTCTGATTTCTTTGCGGGGTTGTGAAAGCTCAACAATGAGGAAAGCTGTTTATTACCAAAAGGACAGGGACAGCTGGATCTCAAGGGAGGTTACCTTTCTGTTCTTAATTGAGTTGAAATTTTATCACTTATCATTTATTGACCTTTGTCCCTAGTCTTCAATGTGCTATCATGCACAGCCCCCATGAGGTCAAGTTCAAGATCAAAGTAATGTCCGAGATCAAGTTCAACCTCATGTTTAAATAGGCAATAAATAATAAAATTGCCCATATTCATCCCAAGTCCTGTCATGTGGTCTCTTCATTCCGAGGGGTGGGCAGCAATAGCATCCTTTTCTGATGAAGAAGGCAGTGAAACTTCAAAACCTTTCATAGTGTACCTTTTGTTTTGGAGTTGGCTGAATAAAGCAATTGCTGCTTTGTGGATTTTAGATTTTGTTGGATTATGATAGGAAAAGAATAAACTCATTTGAAATCTAGTGCTGGAGGAGAGTTCTGAGGATACCCTGGACTGCTAAAAATACAAATACATGGGTCATAGAGCAAATCAAGCCTGAACCTTGCCTAGAAGTGAAGATGATTAAACTGAGTCTGTCATGAGAAGCCACAACTCACTAGAAAAGACAATAATGCTTGGTAAGATAAAAGGCAGGTGGAAAAAAGGGAGACTGTATTACAGATGGATAGACTCAATCAAGGAAGCTACAGCTTGAATCTGCAAGATCTGATAACAAGATAATCTGGAAGTTTCTCATTCATAGGGTCACCATAATCAAAGTTGACTTGATGGCAGTTAACAACAAATCATTGATGGAAATGATGTTAACAGATCACTGGTCATCATATGAGAGTCTGGCAAAAAGTTTCTTTCTTCCCTCCCTCCCTCCCTCTTTTGTCTAATTGAGTTTAATCTCACTTTTTCCCTAGAATTAGGACTCAAGACACATTGTGATTAACAAGTTTAAATTTTTTAGAACACAAGGTTAAAAAGACATAAAATGAATCCAATAGCACATCTGAGAGTAACTAGGAAGCAGGAATTTGTAACAAAAGCTTTGGTGGGCTCTAGTCCACTTCATCAGATGTGAAGCCTCTTTGAACAGACATAAATACACAGCTAATTTGGTGTGTATGTGAAAAACAAGAGAAATGCAAAACCTGTTGGCGTGCTGAAAAGTATAAAAGGACAACATGATCTAGCACAGCTAATTCTTTGAACGCTTAAGCAAGATTAAGAATAGGTACAGATAAAATATTAAATGTTATATAGTGAGCACTCCTCTTTCATAAGGGTTCAGGGTGCAGGACCCTCACGAAAGTGGAAAAAGCAGAAATATTACACACACACACACACACACACACACTCCAAATGAATGAGCGTACCTTCCCTTCCTGTGCTCTTCCCTTGCCATTTGCCTGAGCCAGGAGGGAATACATGTACACACCTTGCAAATAATCAAATCCACAAAGGTCAAACTTGCAAATGTGGAGGAAGGATTGTAATGTTGAAAGACAGTTAAACATATATTAAAACACTAAAAGAGAAATTTACAAACATATCAATTAAAAACTACAGCATCTACCATTTGAAAGCCCCTTCCTCAGCAGCCAGTCCAAATTCTTGAAAGGCCTGTCTGAACAAAAAGGTCTCTGCTTGCCATCAGAAGGACAGTAAAGAAGAGAACCAGCCTTTCCTTCCTAGAAGGGAGTCCCACAGCTTGGGAGCAGCTATCAAGAAGGCCTCCTTCTCCCCCATCTCTACTTCCAACCATCATTGTCAACCTCTTCTCCATGGGAACATCACTCTCTGTTCTAAATTCTTACTTCCTCTAAACACCTTTGAACTTGGCAAGCAGCTTTGTCATGGAGGCCTTGATGTCATGGTTCCTCAGGCTGTAGATGAAGGGGTTAAGCATTGGGGTCAGCACCGCATACAGGAGAGAGATGAAGGTTCCTTTCTGGGCTGAGTAAGCAGAGGCAGGCTGGAAATAGAGACAGCTGACAGCACCATAGAACAAGACCACAATAGCCAGGTGAGATCCACAGGTGGAGAACGCCTTGCGTTGACCAGCAGCCTTTGGGACTTTCACAACAGTATAGAATATGCATGCATAGGAGATCACGATGAAGGCAAAGGGTCCTAGAATATCCAACACACCTTCTGTCTGTGCCAGGATCTTTATGAGCCTTGTGTCTGAGCAGGAAATCTCCAGAAGTGGATAGACATCACAGAACAGGTAGGGAATCTCCCAGGAGGTGCAGAAAGAAAGGCGTGAAATCAGAAGTGTGTAGAGCAAGGCATGGAGAGAAGAAAAGATCCAAGAGCCAGACACTAGGAAGAGGCAGAACTTGTGGTTCATCACTCTAGTGTACCGTAATGGATGGCAAATGGCCACATAGCGATCATAGGCCATACAAGCCAGGAGGAAGTTATCAGTGTTGCCAAAGGTCAAGAAGAAGTACATTTGGGTCAAACACCCACTGTAGGAGATGGTCGTAGTCTGGGATATCAAATTTGACAGTATCTTAGGCACAGTGGTAGAAATGAAGAAGGTATCAACCAGGGAGAGTTGGCTAAGGAAGAAGTACATTGGTGTATGAAGCAGGTGGGCATCAAAGTGGACGAGCAGAACAATCAGAAGGTTCCCCAGGAGGCTCAACACGTAGACCAAGAGAAAAAGAAAGAAGAAGAGACTTTGGTGTTCAAATTGACTGGAGATGCTTAAAAGGGCAATTTCAGAGTGGTCTGTTTGGTTCTTCCAGGTCATTTTGCACCTGTCAGATGGAATGAGAGAGAGATGGCTATGCATTCTAAATGGTGGGGAGCTTCTCACTTATCTATTGGAGGAGGGCAGAAGAAACACAGATGAAGACAGTTAGTTTATTTACTTTTAGGGTAAGTTTTATTTCCCATCATAACACCTTTAACTGCTATGCAACATGCTGTGGAATCCTGAGATTTTCAGTTTCAGGAGGGCCACTTAGAATGCAGCCATAACAGTTAAAGTGGAATAATAATGCTATAATTGGGTAGTGTGAAAGGCCCTAGTTTCACTGGTTTGTTTCTTAGCAGTAGGCTCCTATTTTTAGGATTGCTTTCTGTGATGAAGATGGCAGTTGAGCAGAGAGGTAAATACACACATAGGGAGAGATTAAAACCAGAATGGAGCCTTCTTCATACTTATCTGCAGCAGCCCCCGTTCTGTGAACTAAGTGCAAACTAGGTTTGGACCCTCTCTCCCCTTCGAGGTGGGGGGATGGCAACTAGGTTTGCACTTTGCAACAATTGAAGTAACCTGAAAACAAAGGGGGAAAGTGGGAAGACAGAGAAAAAACAGGACCTTTAAAAAGCAGCTGAAAAAGCAGGATGGCAGAGGGTTAACTGAGACTTTTCTTCTCAAATCAGGTCCGTTGGAGGGTATGATAAAGAAGCCTCTTGGCTGTATCAGGTGAATGCCCCTGCCCTCTTACCTGTTGGGGAAGTTGGAGGCTCCAATATCACTGGCACTTCAAAGAGACATTCAAAGAGCTGAAACCTAGCCCCAGAATAACTATTCACTTCCACTGCTTGCCTGTGAGTCCATCCTATTTAACATCATACAGTCGGGGGTGGGGAAAGCACAGCCCTAGGGCTACTTATAGCCTTCCAGTCCTTTTTTCTTTTCTTTTTTACTGCCCCTCAGCCACTCAAGATTCAACAGCTGACCCTTTTCTTCAGATTTTTTTAAAAAGACAAACTGCTGGGGCCCTCTGGAAGTAGCAATTTGCCTTTTAAATATGTTGCAGGGCTCTTCCCTGCAATGTTTTTTTTTTTAAAAAATAGATTTTTCAAAAACAGGAATGTACTTCTGGTCACTTCAGGTTTTGCTCTCCTTTTTCCCTTTTTGGGGGGCCAGTCTTTGCAGCCCCCAGTTCCATAAGCAAAAAATAAGCCCCCACATCTTCCACTTTAGCCCACCTCTGTTGTATAATATTGCACTTAAATGTCCCTCCATTTTTTTAAAAAATGCCTTGCATCATGAAACTAAACTAGGTATATGAGAGAAGAGCTCTTTGCTAGCATTCTTTTTTATGTGCTGCTTTTCTATGCATTGGACCCCACCTCTGCACTCCTAACTGTGATGGTAGCACAGCTAAAGTACAGCTGCCACACCTCAATCTGCTGTTGTGAGATTTAGGCAGATGTTCTAATGCAGTGGTTCTTAATCTGGGATCCAGGGACCGCTGGGGGTCTGCAGAGCTTTCATTGGAGGCCCATGAAGTTCTTGCTGCTGGAGACCAGCAGCAGCAGCAAGGAGGTGGCAGCGCGGGGGGGGGAGAGTTGCAGATGCTGAAACTGCTCCCTCTTCTGCAAAGGAGGGAGCAGTTTGTGCATGCACACATATACCCTTGCTGCTACATCCCTGATGAAAGGGACACGGTGGCAGGTGTGTATACATGCCTAAATTATAACTCTGAAGACCAGAGACTCAGCAATGGAAACTCACTGGCTGACCTAGGCAAGTCACATTCTCTCAGCCTCAGAGAAAGGCAAAGGCAACAAATCTTGGCACAAAAACTCTCATGATAGGTTCACCTTAGAGTCACCATCAGTCAGTTTTCAAAGGGGAAAGACATCCTGGCTAGAAAGAACTTCCCCTGTTAGCAGCACTTTGTTGTTGTGTGCCTTCAAGTCACTTCTAATTTATGGCAACCCTAAGGTGAACCTATCACAGTTTATTTGTTTGTTTGTTTGTTTGTTTGTTTGATTTTGCAAGATTTGTTCACAGGGGGTTTGCCTTTGCCTTCCTCTGAGGCTGACAGAATGTGACTTGCCCAAGGTCACCCAGGGTCTGAGCGGGGACTTGTATCCTAGTCTCCAGAAGACTTTAATAAATAAGTAAATATTTGAATACTTAAATCTAAATTCAAATATTTAAATCTTGAGTTAAGTCCTGGGGGACCCCAGCAACCAATTATATTTGCATGGGGTCCCAGGTAAAGACAAGTCTAGTAGGATGTAATTTCATCTAGTCAAACATAGAGGCTAAAGGCTGGTTCAGAACAGCTGAACAGAAGGGACAGTTGGGCGAAGGGCATCCACCCCATACAAACATCACCCTCCCTTTGCCTGATCCTAAAGGCAGAGGTGAGGAACATGAGGCTCTCTGGATATTCTTGAATTGCAAGTCCCAGCATGCCAGTCTCCAGAAACAGCCCTACCATGTGTCTATATGAAAGTATATGGGTTGATATATGACATATGTGTGTTGATGGGCTGCCAACTGAATTTATGGGAATAGCACATACCATTCTTGTCCATTGCACAATCCTTAAGTAAAGCAGTTGGGACTCCCCAGGCCAGCAGGTACTTCCCTTTCTGCAGAGCTCCAGCCCTTTGCCTTGGACAAACTGGAATGTGTGGGTAACAGAAAATATTTTCAATCCAGTCTATGAAGGATGCATTGAAACTTGGAAACTGCTTCAGAGAAATTCTCATCTCTTTCCTCTAGGTTCCAGATCTGTATTATTTGGAAAGAGGACTGAAGTACCACCAAGATTAATGCAGCTGCAGTTTTTTTAAAAAAATAGCAACCTCCCTCCATTTTGACAATTCCATCAGCACCCATTGCTATTCTGCTGAATGAAGAATTACAAGATAAGTGTGCAGTCATCAGGGTGTAGCTACCAACTTTGCCCCCTTGATAAGAATTTTCTTTTTTCCTCCATGAAATTTTCCTTCATTCTCCAAATTTCTATCATTGCAATCCTCTAAAACTTCAACCGAGCATTTAGAAACAGTGTTTAGGCATCCAAAGAAAAGAGGCAGGCAAAGTTAACCCAGAGAAGGTGAATGATTTTTGAGTTTCATTCTCTGCAATGTTAGAAACTTGGGGACCGAAGGAAAACTTCATAGGGGGGCACAATTCTTATTGCGGGAGGCAGCACTCTCCTTTTTCACACACGTACCCTTCAGCTACAACCCTGCTGGTCACCAAGGAACACAGAAGCCCTTTTACCTATTGGAAATTCAGTCGGGCTGAAGAAATGACACCTATTTGTCCATAAGGATATGCAACAGGAAAACCAGTTTCATCAACACACATATGACAGATGAAACACACTTTCACCAGCACCCATAAAATCACAGAGTTGAAAGGAATCATCGGGGTCAATCTTCTGCTGTAGCAAGAATCCACTGCCATGTTACCCCTGAGAACCCTGATCTAACCTATTTAAAAGCTTCCAATGAAGGAGAGTTCTCCATCTTCGGAGATAGCCCTTTCAATTTCCAAATAGATCTTACCATCAGAAAGTTCTTCCTGATCTTGATTCAGAATCTTCTTCCTTGCAGTTGGAACCCATTGGTTTGCAATCCTATCCTCTGAGTAGCAGCAAACAAGCTGCCACATGACATCCCCTCCAGATATATAAAAATGACTATCAAATCACCTCTCTGTTTTCTCTTCACCAGGCTGGACATACCCATCATTTCGAAATGGTTGTGTGATCTCTGAGGAGCCAAGAAGTCCCTTTATCTGTTGGAAGCTCACTTGGGCTGAAACAACCACACAGAATTCTTGGCATGGAGGTGAAATTGGAAATGTTACGTCTGGCTGGGGAATAGGCCCCAGGAGCAAAGCTGCTGGTGGAGACACTTGTTAGCCATAGCAACATGTCATCATTGCCAGCTTCACCAGCCACATACCTTAATAGATGTTCCACCTGGATGAGCTTGAGGCTCAGAGGCCAAAAAGAACCTCTCAACTATGGAAAATGGAAATGCTATGTACCAACGTGTAAAATAGCTGAAAAATGCAGTACAAAGATATAACAATGTTAAGAGATATTGGAAATGAAATCTAGATCAGTTTGGAAGATTCAAGAAACAATTCATGTGAAATAGCAATAATAAATGTTTGTTTTAATTGTGAAATTTCAATAAAATGATAAAAAAAAAAGAACCTCTCAACTAGAGTAGCAAAGGCCTAGAGTGTAATCCTTCAGGGATGGTGCAAGAATTAGAATCACAGAATCATAGATTTGGCCACAACTACAAAGGCTATTTAAATCCAACCCTCTGCAAGGCAGGAATAGGCAGTTAAAGAACTCCTGAGAGTTGTTCACATTCTTTCACATTATTCTTGTGTACAGACTTTCCCAGCTGACATGATGATCTGGAATTTCAATGGAATAGATCGGGTGGGATGGTAATAGCATACCTTCCAACATTTCACAGATGAAAACCAGGATACGTATGGCCAGCCAACATCAGAGTGTGGTCAGGATGGCAAAAGTTATTACTGAGGAAGAATACACAAGCTGAGAGCAACCACGGCAGTTTGTTTTTGCCTGAGCCTACTGGGAAAAACAGGATTCTGCCCTTCCTCTCTTCTTCCCTCTCCAAGTTAATTGAGTTAAACTACTTTTGCACTTTGAACTCAGATTGCTCCGATGGAAATAAGGCAAAGACAAAGGGAGAAAGTGGGAGGAGGAGAGAAAAACTGGGACGTTTTAAAAGTAGGATGACAGAGGATTAATTGGGACTGTCCCAGCCAAATTGGGACAATTGAAGGGTATTTAATAGATTCAGATACCTATTTACCAAATCCAAATTTATGTATAAACATGAATAGCAGGTGGCTATACTTCAGAGGAAGGAATTGGCAGATCATCTCTGAGTATTCCTTGCCTAAGAAAACCCTATGAAATTCATGCAGTTACCATGTTGAGAGGCCACCTGAAGGCACACAGACAGACAGACACACACACACCTATAAAAAGACCCCAAAATGGAGTTGGTCTTTCTCAGGATCAGAGCTCAAAAAAGTCACTTTTTGGACTATGTTCCCAGAAGTCGACAAGCGATATGACCAGAGCAGGGGGATGCTGGGAACTGTAATCCAAAAAAGTACTTTTTCCAACCTCTGTTCATTAATACATCTAATTGTGATCTTAAAGCTTTCAACTAAGCATTTCCAGACAGAATATCAAGGAGGATTTGAAGTGAAAGCAAGGAGACAAAAATTCCTTCACTTTTTAAAAATGTGTGTGTGTGAATTTCAGGGACAAGATCAAAATTCATAACTCTTCTTTTTCTCTATTTTCAGACTAGTAACCACCATTTTTATTTTCCCCGCAGGTTCACTGAAGCACAATCCTACATGACAGCATAGCCCAGCCTTCCTCAACACAGTGTGTTGAACTACAGCTCCCCATTGTCCTCCGTGCATCTCTGCTGAGTCATGTGTGAGTCATTGTCTTTGAGAACATGTGAGTCAGGAAACAATGAAGCTAAACTGTAATGAAAGGGAGAGAAAAGGAAAAAAAATATTATTCTACTATTACAGATAATCTGACTAGAATTACTATTAATTATAGCGACAATTTATTGCATCTTTAGATTTCTTATTGCTCAAAGAAGTCCATCAATGCTTTCCAAGCTTTCAAAAAAATATCTTCAGTTGGTTTAGCTTTTCAAACCCATGTTACTTTGGTAATTTGGCCTAACTCAGCAACCTTAACAATCTGTTCTTCCACCATTGGTTCTTCAGCCTGTTTCCAGATTTGAGCAAATTGATTTGCGTTCTTGGACCTGTTATGACATATAGAAGAAGTAATCCACACATACTATCCAGTTCTTTATCCATAATAGTCAGCAAAAACATTTCTGGTGACATTACAAAAGCCATTTTTACATTTTGGGAATTAACAAAAATTAAGAAAAACAAATCTTGGACCAATAACTTTTTGTTTTCTTACAAGTCCAGCACATGTGAAAAAAAGGTGTCCTCCTTATCTTGACATCCTCAAAACTGATTTGAAACATTCTTAGATATTTTCAACAGCTTATTTGGGTTATATACCATCTATCCATCATCTTACAATCCTTTATTTTAAATTACCCACCATTCCAATATTTTGATCAAGTTGCAATTGCATAATTGCCCTCAGCCATGACTAGATGGTGAAATCTTCCATACCAAATGGCAGCAGAAGTTGGTCTGGGAGATTCTGGGTACATTGAGACTGATAGAGAAGTCCCAGATTTTGTTCCTGTTCTTTCCAAGAACAGCTTTTACTGGCTTAAAATAAACCAACCTAGAAAGCTGATATAAAAAGTATCTGACTGTACCAATAGCTGACAGAAAATAGTCTGAGATAAACAAAATGTTTATGAATCAAAAAGAACAGGAGGGGAAATGTTCCTTTTTGTTTTATTTAAATTAGTCTGAATGTGCATATACTTACTTGCCACCGTATATTACAGAAACTCAAGGGTGGCATACAAATAAAATCAATACAAACCACTGAAAATTTAAATTGACAGGGCAATTTGAACAGACTAAAATTACATTAAGCAGTTAAACAAGTGGATGCATGTGAACAGATTTTGATAACAGTTTAGACCCAAAGGGCTTTAATGAACAGCTATTTTAATATGTTGCTATGGTAAAAATAATAATAATGAAGCCCTCAGTCTCAAAGCTAGAAGTTCCCTTTTTCCAATCTAAATTCAAAAAATCTTAATATGTCTGTTCCCTAGAAGCAAGAGGGTCACATAGGCTTGGCTCCATCCTTGGTGTGACTTCTTCCTTGATTTGCAATTTTTAATTATATTCCTTCTTTAAGGAAACAGACTCTCTGAACTAAACAACCCCTTAAGTTCCTGTTAGTTGAATTTCACATGCTATCTGAAAATCTGAAAAACACACACTGGGACAGTTTGGAAATGTTGATAGATGCCAGACAGAGAGGATGTGCTTTGAACTAAGTGTTAATTGTTTCCTGAATGTTTTCATGAGGAAGCCAACCTGTTTAGTGTATGCAAAGTGGGCACTTAGAAATGTGTTTTGTCTCATTTTCGACCTTCACAAAGTGTTGCTGCAGAAAAAAACCCTGCCTTTTCTTTTCTCCTTCCTCACATTGCTTTGCTAATTTGGAACATGCTGCTGGGCAATGAATCTCACACTTGTGACCGTGTCAGACTGAAGGCACCATAAGTGCTGATCCATTATTCAAGGGGAGGTCATTCGACAGTCTAGGACCACAGCAAAGAAGGCCACGGTCCGACTTCTCTCACAGTATATTGCTCTCATGGCTGGGACATGTAGGAGAGTCCCTTCTGCTGACCTCAGACCTCAAGCAGGCATATATGTAGAGAAGGGCTCCTTCAGATACCAAGGTCCCAAGCCATTGAAGGCTCTAAATATCATCATCAGCATCTTGAATTCAGACCAGAATTGTATTGGTAACCAGTGCAATTCCTCTAAAATGGTGATATATGGTTTATATACCATGTTCCAGTCAACAATCTAGCCATTACATTTTACACTAGCTGAAGCTTCTGAATCATCTTCAAGGGTAGTTCCATGCAGATTATGCTGTAGTAGTCTAAGCAACAAGTTATCAGTGCATGACCTTTCATAGCCAGGTAAGAGAATGGACAGGAAAGGCCATAGCTGGCCTAGCAATAGAAGCTGGCCCTCAGCACTCCAAACTACAGACACTTGGGTTTCTATTGACAGAAAGGGATCCATGAGTGTTTCCAACCTACACACTTCATTCCTCAAAGGGAGTGCAACAGCATCCAGGGCAGATAATTTATCCAGCTCTTATATCCCAAGACCACCAATCCAGTCCAGAAGACTTATGGCAGGATTTAAATTCAGCTGTAGAACAAATGCCCATTATCAGTGGCAGCTAGTGGCTGCCATGGTTTCTATACCATGGTCTAACCAGCAACCTAACTGCTCCATTTTGCACTAGTTGTGGCCTCTGATTCATCTTCAAGGACAGTCCCAGGTACAGTGTTTTGCAGTAGTCTGCTCAAGAGATTACTAGTACACAGACTACTGAACTAGGTTAGGGATTGTCCAGTAAAGGCCAATTCTACTTACATGGAGGCTTCTGTGTCGGGGTGCATCCAGACTCTTGAAAAAGACCAGAAAGTCCTAGATTTTTTTTTCCTGTTCTTTCTTATTTTATTTTGGAGATATGTACATGTTCTGTTTCTTTCAGAATATTTTCTGCCAGCTCCCAGCAGGATCACAGAGTGTTTATACCAGCTTCCAAAGTTGATTTATTTTAATCCAGTATAAAATCAGAAAGAATAGGAACAAAGTCTGGGACTTTTCAAACAGTCTGGATGTGACTTTCAACAGGGTGTTTGATTCATTCTCAGTCTGAACCTTAGGCTATTTCCACACTACACTGTTATAGTGCTATTATTCCACTCTCAACATCCTGTGGAATTCTGGAGCTTATGGTTCCCTGAGGCCAAAGAGCTCTCTGGCTGAGAATTCTAAATGTCCTTTCCTAAACTGCAAACCACAGGATTCTATAGGATATTAAAAGTGGAATAATAGCACTATAACAGTGTAGGGCGGAAATGGCCTTAGAGGAGATATCCAATGTGCTGGACCTAGTTGGGAGATATGGTTCAGAACCCTGGAGTGCTCCTTGAGAGCTGATTTCACTCTCTCTCTCTCTCTCTCTCTCTCACACACACACACACACACAGAGAAAGACATTGACGCTACTACCCACCACTGCCCATTGCAGAGAAGTTGCTCAGTGGAACTGTGTTATGAAGAATCAAAATAACTGTTGGACAAACATTGCCGCTTAGTCATTGTTACCAGTACATTGGCCTAGACCAGTGGTTCTCAAACTGTGGGTCGTGACTCCTTTGGGGGTCAAACAACCCTTTCACAGGGGTCACCTAAGACCATCGGAAAATACATATTTCCGATGGTCTTAGGCTCCATTCCCTCCTCGGTGGTGGTGCGCAAGCGCGAGCCACGCACTCGCGTCCTCCTGCCCCCTGTTCAGAAGGGACTGAAATCGCTCCCCTTCTCCACTACTGGGAGAACCTCCTGTCTGACGGGCCAGCTTGGGAGAGTGGTGGCAGCACGGGGGGCAGGCCTCCTCCTCGCCACGGCCCCTGTCCCACTTGCCACAGAGGGGGCACTGCGGAAGGGCCGGGGGGCCGCAAGGCGGTGCTTTTCCGGGGGGAGAGCTGCGCCTGGCCCAAAAGACAAGGGCGCTGGGATTCCTCCCCCCACCAGCCAGGGTCGACACTCTGGAAACTTTTCCCACATTGCCCCCACTCAGCGGAAACAAGAGCAAAGCAGAAGCAGAGTCCGGGGGGTCTTGGGTTTTTTTCCTGGGAGAGACTCACGGCTCCTCTTTCCCTACCTGCCCGCCCCCCCCCCAGTTCCTGGCCGGTGAGGCAGCCTTTGCTGGGGGTGGAGGCACTGTAAATAATAAATAAATAATTTTATGGTTGGGGGTCACCGCAACATGAGGAACTATATTACAGGGTCGCGGCATTAGGAAGGTTGAGAACCACTGGCCTAGACTCAAATATTGCCATACACTAACATTTAAGGGTGCTCCTAATGCAAAATGGTTGTTATGAAGTCCTCTATCCACGGAGTAACAGAAGAGGGCATTTATCTCTCCAGTGATAGATCTCTTCCATAGACCCCTCCCCTATGTTTCATCATGTCACTGTTTCAGCTTGGTGATCTTGTGCCAATGTGGAAAGATTTGGATTGTTGTTTTTTAAATGAAGAGGCATGGAGCTGGGAGCTCCACAGTAGCTCTATGAGGGGGAAGAGAGTGGCAGAACAGGTTGTAATTGCATGATTTCTTCACTGACTAGTGAGAGAAATTCAGCATTTCATCTTGCCATTTTAACATCAACACTACATAAACACTGCACTAAAAATTACAAAGAAAACAATAGTTTTTGAAAGAGAAGGAGAAAGTAAAGATTACAAATATAACAAACAACTGGAAACAGAAGGAAATTTTATATTTCCATGACAAAGAATATGTTACAATCAGTTTGCTTGATTTGAAAGTCAGTTTCCAAAAGGAACAAAAAGAGTTGGGAAAGAAACAGTAAAAAAAAAAAAAGGCTATGATTAGTACAGTGTTATCTGTATCTGGGAAAGGGAAGAAGGCAGTCCAGCACAAACACCCATTGCTAGAGGGAGAGTTTTAGTCTTTCTGGGTGGACTCTTAAAAACAAAATCTTGATTAAAACACAGTGTAAAAGCCAGCCACTTAGAACAATTAAAGAGAGAGCCAGCACATTAACATTTAAACTTTTTTCAGTCAAAGGCCACCTGGCCTGAATAAAAATCAATAAAACTGTGTTAAAACACACACACAGTATATCATTCCTAGTTAAGTACTGAGATGCTTCTCCTATAACAAGTCAGAATTTATTTGGTATAATTTTGCATATATTTCACATTCAGATGCTTTGATATTTGGAAACAGTATAGCATCTTAGGGCTTATTATTTATTTTTAATTTTTATTTATAATAGGTATTAAAATAGTGACATAGACAACTTACACTTATTTCATCAGAATAAAAGGAGTTATATATTATTATTTACATAACATACTACAAAGAGAAGAGAAGAAGCTATTACAAAAGTAAAACCTGTATACACTTAATTATGTATTTTGCCATCTTCTTATCTTCACAAACAATGACATATATCATACTTCATTCTTACAAGACTTCCCCCAAAAGAGATGCAATAAAGCATAATCCATAAATCTTTTGCCTATGAATTAACCCAATACAACTCTTGTATCTGTGTATTTTATCTTTATTTTCAAAAGTCAATACTCACCATCTTGGTATCACCTCAAAGATTCGTAAAATATGTTATAACATTATCCCCATCTTTGATAAATCTTTCAAATTTATCCCCTTTTAATATATACGTAAATCTGTCCATCTATATCATATCAAACAGTTTCATTTCCCAATTGAGGGGAGTGTTTTCTGCTTCATTAGGGCTTATTTTTATTGTTGTTGCTGTTGGCGGTGATTTTACTACAATGATGTTAACTACAAACTGGATCAAGGCTTATAAAAAAATCTCTGTTCCCTCACAAATCTTCCCTTCTGAAGTAATCTGCTCATGGCTCTGTGAATCTCATGGTTCCTTAGACTGTATATGAACGGGTTGAGCATAGGAGTGACAACAGTATAGAATATAGATGCCACTCTCAGTCTAGAGCCAGAATAGGTGGATGATGGACGGATATAGGTGCCTATCAGAGTCCCATAGAACAAGGCCACAGTGGTGAGGTGGGCGCTGCAAGTGGAGAAGGCCTTGTACTTCCCAGAAGCTGATGGGACCTTCAAAATCTTCAATACAATGAACACATAGGAAAGGAGGATGAGCACCAGAGGTCCAAGGAGAGCTGTAGTACCTTCACTTACAAGCATCATTTCAACAAAGGAGGTGTCTGAGCAGGAGAGCTTGAGCAAAGGATGGAGGTCACAGAAGAAATGGGGGATTTCTCGGGAAGCACAAAAGGAAAAATCTGATACCAAAAGCACATACAAGAGAGAGTGGACGTGAGCCAAGAGCCAAGATCCAGTGGCCAGCAGCAGGCAGCGCTTGTGACTCATTACTGTGGTATAATGGAGAGGGTGGCAGATGGCTACATAGCGGTCATACGCCATGGAGGCCAAGAGGAAGTTGTCTGTTGTGCAGAAGATCACAAAAAAATACATCTGAGTCAGGCAGCCACTGTAGGAGATGGTGTTTGTCTGGGACACCAAGATGTGTAGCATTTTGGGCACTGTGGTGGAGCTGAATCCCAAGTCGGCCAAGGACAAGTGGCAGAGGAAAAAGTACATGGGGGCATGGAAGAGGCTGCTGTTGGAGAAGATTAGTAAGAAGATCAAGAAATTTCCCAACAGGCTCAGCAAGTACATAGAGAGGAAGATGGGGAACAGAAATCCCTGGAACTCTGGAGAGGAGAAGAGACCCAGAAGGATGAATCCAGCAAAACAGGTTTGATTCTCTTGCTCCTCTCTTTCCATGGCTCAGCTTAGGATCTGAATGAGATAGATATGAAAACATTCCTTTTTACAACCCAATCTTGCATTCAGTCTAAATACAAAGAGCATGAGTCAGTTGAGCAGGAAGAAGACATACTTTGGGAAATGGCAGAAGTTGCCAAGCACTATTTCAGTTCTTGGAAGTATCCAAATAATTTGTATTCCATCAAGAAACATAATTCGTCTTATTATATACCTAAGAAGAATCAAGACTTGCATAGATCTATACAAATTTATGCCCTAAAGGAAGAAATTGCTTGTAGTAGAGAAGGTTCAAACTAGGCACTTGACATCCTATTTCTGCCTCTTCAAGAATCAGCAGGGACAGGGTCAGGGAAATGACACCCACTCTAAAAAATGGTTTGTGTGGCTTTCCGAACAATTTCATTCTTGAATTTTAAAAACACTGTACTGAAATTCTGTTAGCTTACAACAAATTGAGATGTACCTGCACAGAAAAAATAAATCTCTATTGAAGAGAAAAACTTGTGCAAATGATGAGTGCTTTTTTTTCTAGTGCTTTTGTCTAGTGCTTTCCTTCATGAGCTTTTCTATCCACCACTGTAGGTAGCAGAAGGCACTAGCCCCTTTCCAAGTCTTGGGGATTAAAGAAGTGGCAACCATTAACATAGTGGATTATACAGGGATTCAAAGTCAGATTTTTTAAAAAGTTAAGTATGGGATATGAAGTGATTAGTCTACCAGTTTCATTTTTTCTCCAATACAGTTTTAAAAACTCTCTCAAGTTCTTTCCATCCCAAATATGAGTAAGCTGACACATATGGATAAATTCTTACTGGAAATGAACTGAACTAAAATTCTTACCCCTCTCTAATAGAGAGGGCACTTATGATATTTTAAAATTACTGAAGGGAGATAACAACTACTCAACTTTTCCTCGAGTGGCAGCTCCTGGCTTCCTAGTACTACCTCTCCTAGGCCTGTTTGAGAGATTGCATTCCTCACTTTGGAAAACTCCTTTTAAGTTCCAAATAACACCTGGAGCAGGTTCACTTCCCCATAGACATGGAAGCCATCAGCTGTTACTGTTCTCCACAACAGTCTTTCTTTCACTCATATGGCTTCTGATGCCATCAGCTGAGACTGCTTCAGGTTGGAAGAGAAAAACTCAGGATGATGTGCATTTTGAGACACAAAGAATGTGAACCATGAAGAATAAAATGCTAAGTGGATTTGATACTCACTTCGGAGATGAATGGCTCCTTGTCCAAAAAAAAAGGCTAAAAACTATACTGTACCTCTAAGAGGAGCAGCAAAGCTTTGGCTTCAGCCCCGAGAACAGGCTCCTTTTGCTGAGGACAATCATTAGCTCAAAGAAGACACATTGCTTCAAAGAGTGATGAAACAAAGGCTTCTAAACAACAACAGAGAGGAGAGCCTTGTTATAGTATGCTGGGGAGTACTTCAGTGATGTACACTGTGGTTCCTCAAAGAGGGATGTATTAAAAGATAGTGTCCCTGTAGAAAACTTGTTAATTAAAGATAGAAGCCATTCTGCAGGATTTGGAGCCCAGAACAATTAAGCAGGAGACTTTCCCAAGCCAATATCTTCTTGAGCAAATGTTCTCTTTTAGGCTATCCAGAAGGTCACATGAATGGTGAGACTAGGTTTTGTCCAATTTTTTTTTTATCCAAAAACTACACAGTCAAATTAAAACAATCCAGGCTTGAGAGAGAATGGAAAAGAAACATCTAAATTGATCCATGGCTTCCCATTTTCCTAGTCAAAATTGGAATTTCACATTCAAACCAGCATTCTGACTATATATATTACAAACCTTTTGGATACTAATGCCCAGAGCATGTTACCTATTAAATATTGCCAAACATCACACACTGGAATGAAATAGGAGAATGTTATTTAACAGGTATTGAATACTGATTTGTGAAAATTCTCAACCAGAGCCTGGAAAATTCACCTTTTTGGATTACAATTCCCAAATTCCCCAGAAAATAACTGGCTGGTGGATTCTGGGAACTGTACCCCCCCCCCAATAACTTTCCCAACCTTCACCCTTACCCTGAGCAGCAACCCAAACACTGACCTCAAGGGGGCGTCACCAGCCAGTTCAGAAGGACCCATGTCATCCATTGTGAAGGTGCTGAAGCTAAGCTTGGTAGCCCTCGAACCAAAAGCCCCTCAAGTGTGACCAAAGGAGATAGAACCCCTTTGAACCAAATTCCTCTGAAGGACTGCCCACTTCACTGAAACAAATCTTTCATTCCTCTGTACCTTCCCAGTGGTTCAAGCACGAGACTCAGAAACAGTCAAGAGAGAGGAAAGACGGTGCTGAATTCTAAGGGCATCAGACTCCCCCTTTCGGTGCCGTCTGATTTTTAGGCAAGGGATGGAGCCAGGGAGGGGTTGTACAAGAACAACAATATGGCAGCAGCCTCCCTGAACTTGGCCCCCTCCAGATGTTTGCACTATAACTTCCAGTCAGTTCCTGCCTGTGTGGCAAAGTGGCCATGGCTTGTGAGAATAGTAATTTTTTTTTAATGGCAGACTGCCACGTACAGCGCCTCACTTGTATGTGTCTGGAGTGTTGTAAGTTTGACTCCCCTATGTTCTCCTACAAATGGACCTTGAGCTTGTTTGGAGGTTTTAGCAGGGGGAGCACAGCTATCGTATACCCTTGACTGAAGAATGGTACATTCCTTCTTCTGGGATGAGCATCCAATCCAGAGGCTGCCAAGCCAGGGAAAGCTGATAATAAAGTCTTCTGTTGGGCTCCAATTCCAGACCCTGATGGAGTAAGCCACACACTCAGAGCTGTCCAGGGCACTGCAACTCTGGCCTGTCACTCGTTGTTTATGTGTCTATATGCTTTCAAGTCACCTGTTGGCTTATGGTGACCTTATGGCATTCATAGGATTTTCTCAAGCAAGAATACAGACAGGTGGTCACCACTGCCTTCCTCTAAAATACAGCCTACAGCACATGACATTCCCTCACCCAAGTACTGACTGGCCCTGACCCTACTTAGCTCCTAAGATCAGACAGAATTGCCTTCTTATTCCTCCTGCCCCTCAACTGCATAGCTCAAGGTTCCCTTGCTGTCTCTGAAGCTTCTGCTTGTGGTCTGAACAGGACATGAATAGGCCACAAATATTTCAGTATCCAAATTCACATCTAACATTTGGGGGGGGGAATGATCTGTAGGTTTGCAATATACCTCTTACACCCATCACATCTTGAAATATGGGTACACGAGTGAGTGGGTAAATCAGTGACAGAAAAATAAAGAGACTAAGGATGTAAACTGCCAGAAAACCTCAAGCTTTATCTCTTTTTCTCTACACATCTCGTATTAGGGATGTTAGGAAGGGACCTGGCCATCAGCTGCTATTTGCTTGCCTTTTGTCCAGGTCCTTGGAAGCAAAAGGCAGGGGAATGAGAGGGGGAGAATGGGGGGGATGACAAGGAGCAGTCTTGGAGCTGCACTTGGAAGGCAGAAAAGGGGGGGGGTCTTCAAGGGAATGGGAGGGGGAGCACTTGCTTGGGTGGGGGAGGGGAGTATTCACAGTTAGGGGGTTTTTTTGTGAGAGTTCTGTGCCCCAAATCCTCACAGAAATCATAGAACCACTGTACTACAGGATGACTTAGGGCTCTGTAAACTAGAGTTCCAATCCCTACTCAGCCATGGAAACACACTGGGTTTTTTCCCCAGGTATTTTCAGGAACTTCACATTCCAGCTGATCACTTGGAAATGCACTTTAGGCATGGGAAGGAAAGGGGCAGACCAAGAGAATAGGAGGAACACAAATGTAAGAATTCTAGGTGCAGACCATTCTCAACATCTCACGCTCTGCAATGAAAAATTTCATTTGGTGGGGCAGAATTCTTCTTTGGGGCAATGCTCTCATTCCTCCTCCCCCATAATGACACCTCTGCATTGGACAGATCACCTCCCCAGCCCACAGGAAATGGTCCCCCTGCACTGTTCCAAATTGCCTGAAAACCTCAGACTTTTTATCTAAGCATCTCCTATGTTAGGAAGGGACCTGAACATGGCACAAATCCTGATGGAGAGAGGAAACTCTCAAGTGGTACCAAAACCAAACAGGAGAACAGCAGCTTTAAACTCTGCAGAATGAAATACATTTGACCCACAAGGCTATTGTCAGAATATCATCACCATTTGCATGACTTTTTGAAGATGTAGCACTCAGCCTTGAAAAATGTTAAATAATTACAAGAAACAGGTGGGACTTGCAACAACATGTTGCAGTGTGGAATGCAAAACTGCAAGCTTCCAGCCATCTAATCATGATCTTTTCCAGGATACCCCATTCTGAACTACCTCCTCCCAACTGTTTTGGGTCCCCACCATCAATGTAGAGGTGTTTTCCTCCTAAATTTTTCTCTATTTCTGTCACTTTTGTGACAGGCCTGCCTCCATACTCAGAAAGCAACTTTGCTATTGCCATGTAAACACAGAACTGAGCATGCATGCAGAATGTCATGACTTTCTTGCTTGTATCGATGGTTTCCAGTGATTACTTTAATAGTTTCCATTATTGTGATGATGATTTTGCTGTTCAATCTGTTTTGAATCTGCGTTTTGAATGGTTTTTGTTAGCTGCTTGGATTGCAATGTTTTGGGTGGAAAGTTGGGATGAAAAGGCACTAAGTAAAATAAACACTAGGGACTAAGCATAATTATAAGTAAATTGTTATCATTATTTCCCTCAAAACTGATAGGGAACAAAAGGATGATTTAAAGTATGTTCACAGGAAAAACAAATGCGTGCTGGTATTCAGTATTGCAGTTACAGATGTATGGGGTAGAGTTATTTAATAGCTCCATGTTCCACAAGCCTATGTAAATGGTCTTGGATGCCATCTTAACAGCCAGAAGTCACAGGAGGTCTGTTCAGCTGCCAATCAGGGCACAAGGAGGATAATGCTTCCCGCCTCCTCCCGCCAGTGAATGAGGCTGCAATAATCAGAAGCAGGACTCCTGTCACAATCACTCATGGCAGTCTCGCTGGCAGCACATCCCAAAACTCTGGACAAATTCTCTCAGATGTTTCATGTATATGTTAAATAGCATGGGGGACAAAATAGAACCCTGAGGGACTCCACAGGTCAGTGCCCGGAGCGTTGAACAGGTGTCCCCCAGCACCACCCTCTGGGTTTGCACCTCCAGGCAGGAATGGAGGCATTGCAAAACAGTGCCTCCAAGTCCCATCCCAGCAAGGTGGCCCAGAAGGATACTATGGTCAATGGTATGGAAAGCCACCACGAGGTCTAGCAGAACCAACAGGGGCATATTCCTCCTGTCCAATTCCATGCATAGGTGATACACCAAGGTGACTAAAGCTGTCTCAGTCCCATAACCAGGCGTGAAACCAGATTGAAATGGATCTAGATCATCCACTTCATCCAGAAACCACTGGAGCTGAAAGGTCACAACACACTCCAATACCTTGCCCAGAAATGGAAGATTGGATACTGGCTGGTAGTTATCCTTTATAGGGATGGATTTTTCACCAAGGGCCTCATAACTGCCTCCTTAGGCAAGTTAGAACACTGCCTAGTTGTAAGGATATTGACCCCCTTAACCCACTCAGTTAGTCCCTCTGGCCTGTTAGGATCTAGCACACATGATGGCTCTTACCTCTCCAAGGGTCTTATCCACATCTTCAGGCTGCACAAATTGAAAAGTATCCAATAACACTGGACCCAAGGTTACATCCACAGAAACTGTACCAACCACAGCAATAGAATCATAGAATCATAGAGTTGGAAGAGACCCCAGGGGCCATCGAGTCCAAGCCCCTGCTATGCAGGAACACCCATCAAAGCATTCCCAACAGATGGCCATCCAGCCTCTGCTTAAAAACCTACAAAGAAGGAGAATCAACCACACTCTGAGGCAGCATATTCCACTGCCGGACAGCTCTGACCGTCAGGAAGTTCTTCCTGAGGTTCAAGTAGAATCTCCTTTCCTGCAGCTTGAATCCGTTGCTCCTTGTCCTAGTCTCTGGAACAGCAGAAAAAAAGCCTGCTCCCTCCTCAACATGACATCCCTTCAAATATTTAAACATGGTTATCATGTCCCTCTTAACCTTCTCTTCTGCAGACTAAACATACCCAGCTCCCTAAGGTATTCTTCATAGGGCATGGCTTCCAGACTCTTCACCATTTCGGTTGCCCTCCTCTGGACACATTCCAGCTTGTTGACATCTTTCTTGAATTGAGGTGCCCAGAACTGGACACAGTATTCCAAATGATGCCTAACCAAAGCAGAATAGAGTGGTACCATTACCTCCCTCGATCTAGACACCATACTCCTATTGATGCAACCAAGAATCACATTGGCTTTCTTGGTTGCCACGTCACACTGCTGACTCATGTTCAGCTTGTAATCTACCAAGACTCCTAGATCCTTTTCACACATACTGCTATCCAGCCACACGTCCCCCATTGTATATTTGTGACTTTCATTTTTTCTGCCCAAGTGCAGGACTGTACATTGTCAGAGTGGATCAGAGTGACTTTGTCCACAGTGCTGTGCAAATTCTTCACCGCAAGCTGTCAAGTAGTCTGCATTTTCTCCTTGAGGACCAGCACATAATATTCCTCAAAACAGCTCTGCTGGATGCAATGGTGTCAGCAAAAATTAATTTCTTTGCTGCCACACTGCCATGGAGTAGTCCTTCATATAGGCTCTAATCTGTGTTTGGTCAGACTCACTTTGAGTCTTCTGCCAACATTGCTCTAGTCTTTGTCTTACTTGCTTGATCATTGCCAACTCCCTGGAAAACCAGGGGGCTGGTTTGATTCTGCTCCATGAAAAGAGACACTCAGAAGCAATTGTGTCCAGACTTTGGTGATTTACATATTCCAGAGGTCAGACAGAGCTTCAACCTGCTGAGGTAACAGGAAAATCCCCAGGAGCCATCAGGAATCCATCTGGATCCCTCAGCTTCCTGGGGCAGGCCATCCAAATTGGTCTCCCATCCCTGCAGAAGTTCAGAATCCCTGTGAGTCTAAACCTGACCAGCTAGTGATCTGTCCATGTGGAACTACAGAGCATTTCTTCACACCAAGACAACCATCACCTCACCTAGCATAGAAAACAAGTCCAGAGTGAGTCTATCAGCATGGGTAGGGACAGATACCATTTGGGACAGACCTATGGTTTTCACAGAGGTCATGAAGTCCTGAGCCACTCCTGATAGGCAGTCTCAGCATGGATATTGAAATCCCTCAGTACTACCAGCTGTGGAGACTTCAACACCAACCTTGAGACCACCCCAGGTAGCTTAGGAAGGGAGACTGTTGAGCAGCAGGATGGGCAGTACACCAACTGAATCCCTACTCTGTCCCAGCTACCCACCTTTAGGTATATACCAAAATCTGCAGACTGTGGAATAGTGTCATGTCTACGGGAGAGCAGGCAATAATTTACAAGCAGCACAGAACCTACTCACAAGGTGAGAGTTAAAGGATGTCCAAACAGAAAGGCAGCCTAGAGCAAACAAATCCGACGGGGCAAATTCAAACCGTAGTCCAAACAGGCAGAGTTCCAAGACAACCAGATCCAAGAGCACAGCACAGGGCTTCAGGGTTAAAGAGACCAGTTGCTGACCCTGGAAGGAAAGGCCAGCTGAAGCCCTCTTTTATGTATGGTTGCTGTCACCACAGCTGTTCCCTTATTAGGGCTCGCTTACTACTTAAACGGGCCGAGCGACACAAGCCCTCCTTTTCATGGCATCTCTGCTGCAAGGTAGGTGTGTCAGCTATGTCTTCCTGTATTTGTTCTCCTGGTTCAGGTCCTTGCTTCTGGGGACACTTCAGCCTCAGGGGAATCCTCTGCCTCAGAATCCTCCTCCTCACTGCCACAGTCTCCAAGGCAGGGCATGACAGATAGGGCACCTCGTCAGGGGGATGGAATCTGTGATAGACCATTGCAATTCTACCTCCCCACTCCACCAGGCCTTGTCCACACAGAAAAGCTTGGCAGGCAGAAATGAGAAGATTTAACTCCCCCTTGCCCAAGACCATCTAGCCAGGTTTCTGTCAGGTCGGCATGCTCATCCAGAATCAAATTCCAAATAGCACTTGTTTTTCCATTCACCAACCTGCATTCAACAGCAGCATTTTCAACCCTGGGGACTGTCACCAAGGGTATCCAAGTTATTTGCCCCAGGAAACAGTTTGTGAGTGACAAGTGCCCTGTCCTCTCCTCTCTTCCATGATATTGTAATTCTGTCCCCCACCTTCACCATATCTTCCTCTGCCCTGTGTGACTCTGATGACAGCTCCCTGACTCCTATTAGTTATGACTACGTAGTTATGAATATGTAACTAAGTAGACAAGGTAGATTATCAGTGATTATTTCAATTATGTTGGCTATACACCAAAGCTCTTATGAACTTTAAAGTGGCAGTTATCTTGGCACCCCTCCATGAGGAACAGAGGAGCTGTTTTAATGTACATGACTTAAGAGAAGGATAGCAATAGATCTCATAGAGCTTTAACAATAAAGAAAAAATGTTTACTTATTCATTATTTATTTATTAGTTACGTTTACATCCTATCTTCCATCAATGAGCTCAGCTGGCATACATAGCTCTCCCAGTCCCTACTTAAACCTCACGACAAACTGCAAGGGAGTCAGGTAAAGTTCCATGGTATAAGTGGGGACTTGAATTTGGATCTTCCCCCAAAGCAACGTACAATTACATCCTTCTCGTTCCAGTCTTATGTCTTTTCAAATTGACTCAGGGTTTACTTTGTGATATTCTTCTTTCCCCAGTACCTCTCCTCCTCTGAAACCAAAGCCTCAATAACCTCCTCATGGCTCTATGAATCTCACTGTTCCTTAGGCTGTATATGAACGGATTGAGAACAGGAGTGACAACAGTATAGAATATCGATGCTACCCTCAGTCTAGAGCCAGAATAAGTGGATGACGGACGGATATAGGTCCCTATCAGAGTCCCATAGAACAAGGCCACTGTGGTGAGGTGGGCGCTGCAAGTGGAGAAGGCCTTGTACTTCCCAGAAGCTGATGGGACCTTCACAACCTTCAATACAATCAACACGTAGGAGATGACGATGAGTATGAGAGGTCCAAGCATGGTTGCAGTGCCTTCAAATATCAGCAGTGTTTCAGCAAATGAAGTATCTGAGCAGGAGAGTTGGAGTAAAGGGTGAAGATCACAGAAGAAATGGGGGATCTCCCGAGAGCCACAAAAAGAAAAATTTGAAATGGTAAATACATACAACAAGCCTTGGGAGAAAGACAGGAACCATGATCCAGCTACCAATACCACACAACGCTTGTAGCTCATTATTGTGGTGTAACGGAGTGGGCGGCAGATGGCTACATATCGATCATATGCCATGGAGGCCAGGAGGAAGTTATCAGTTGTGCAAAAGACCACAAAGAAATACATCTGAGTCAGGCAGCCACTGTAGGAGATGGTATTTGTCTGGGTCACTAAGATCTGTAGCATTTTGGGCACAGCATTGGAGCTGAATCCTAAGTCAGCCAAGGACAGGTGGCTGAGGAAGAAGTACATGGGGGCATGGAAGAGGCTACTGTTGGAGAAGATGAGCAAGAAAATCAAGAGGTTTCCAAGCAGGCTAAGCAAGTACATAGAGAGGAAGATGGGGAAGAGAAGTCCCTGGAATGCCGGAGATGAAGAGAGTCCCAGAAGGATGAATCCTGCAAAGTGAGTTTGGTTCTCCTGCTCTTTCTTTTCCATGGCTGAGCTAAGAACATGAACTGGAATCATATTCTTGGTCTATTGTTCTGCATTTTACTTTATGTGATATTAAAGTGAATCTCATTTGAAAGAACAGAACAGAGAGCGTAGTTTAGAGGGAAATATCAACAGAAATTGTGCATTCTCTCTCAAAATTGGTTCACTTCAGAAAGAAAGAAGGCAGGTATAATTCTTCATGGGTTATGTGGTGCCCTTCATAAGCCTTTTACTATACTTTCTAGGCAATGTACTACTATCCATTTGATGCTTCTATTTATAGATGTATGTATCAAAGCTACCTACAAGTTTTGAGGTATCTTAAGTGAGATCCCATTTATTCAAGCACAACTTTTCACAGTTTGGACTGGAAGTAGGGAGCAAAACTGTAGCTGGTGTGTACAGTAATACAGTGATAGAATGATATGCAGGTGATGACAATATGCCTCAGGATCATATCCATAAGAAAAATTGAAAATTACAGGCAGGTCTTGTTGATTCATATGAATAAACAAGATCAAGCAGTTTTCATCCTGACAAAGGATGTTTTTTTCTAAAATCAGTGGCTCTTAATTGCCCATTCTAGACGAATCCACCATAAAATTATTTTCATTCCAAGGATAGGTCAAAACAATATATGGTGAAAATGCATGCCTGGGCCCATCACCTCAAAATAGTGAAAACTGCAGCCTACATCAGGTGGAACAAGGAAGGTTGTGCAAGGAGATGATGCCAACATCTTTGCTAGTCAAGAGGCCCCAGTGAGCTCTGGCTTCGCTACACCATTGATCCTGTAGAAGAGAGTAAGGGTAAGATTAAAAAGTGAGCAAACACAACTGAAATCAGGAAAACTATAGAGGAGTGAACAAAATGGAAATTTGGAAATCAACAAATTGCATCACAAGAAGGTCATCAAGCTCATAGATGGCTTTCAGTACAGCCATTTGGCCTGACTACAGCTCAGCATGCTTATTGCTGCATATGAGATTACTCTGTAGAGAAAGCAGGATCTTTTGCCTCAGTCACAATTAAGGCCAGATGAAATTGAGACAAATTTGCAGATGAATTCCAGTTCAGAGTCCCTTGAATCAGATTTCATTTGGAAACCCATTGTTCACACTTTCCAAATAGACTCTTGTATTTCAAGTAAAAGTTGATGCATGGTAGTCCCAACCTGGAATATGCTTTTACTACAGATTGGGGCATGGGGACCTGTATTTTCCTGCTGTCACCCTCTCTCTCTCTCTCTCTCTCACACACACACACACACACAGTCCTTCCTTGGAGTTACCATTTGCTTCTGAAAACTGCTGCTTATTAAAAACTGCCATTTTTTAAACAAGTATCAAGCTGGAGCGGAGAGTTTACACAGGATCTCAGTCCAGACTACATTCTGTGCAGCTACACTGCCTTCCAAGTGATCAGTTTAAACACTGTTGCTCAATAGCAAGAACAACGTAATCCTCTTGGTTAATCTGAAATAGAGCAGGCTCATTGAATCAACTGTTGAAAGCTGAGGCCATTTCCGCACTAGACTGTTATAGCGCTCTGATTCCACTTTCAACATCCTATGGAATCCTGGAGCTTGCATTTCAGGAGGGGCCGCTCAGGATTCCATAGGGTGTTGAAAGTGGAATCAGAGCACTATAACAGTCTAGTGCGGAAAACAGGTGAGTCAACACATAGATGAA
>CAOLHI010005489.1:0-66090 GCA_948474755.1 Ctenosaura bakeri
ACAGTGGGGTATCCCCTGGAAACAGCATAACATAGCAACCATGCATGTATGCTTCTGAGACTTATATGTCACTAAACTTGCACATATTTATCCTGTAGCCCACAAGCTTTTTCTCTGCCCCATAAAATCATGAGCTCTCAGATCATATTAGATTTCTTGTCACTCAACACTAAAAAGTTCCCTTCCACTTTCCACAGATTTCTTCCTATTCACATTTAATTCCATTAATTTTCCTCTAAATCATTTCCTCCTTGCCATTCATTTCTCTTCAGTCTAGAAAAACTCAAGTAATTTATCTCTTCACTCTCAATTTTATGATGCAATTTATCTCCATTACACCTTCTTTCCCATTCCTTTCTTTCTTTCTGCCAACCAACAGTGAGGGACTATGGTCAGCACAAGGGAAGTGCTCATCTTAAGTGGACAGATACCTCGCTCTTGTGAAATCCAAATTGTATTATAGGCTACTAATATATCCAAATGCGGCTATTATAATGGAGTCTTCTCCATTATTATATTTTGTAAGGCCAGGACTATTGTTCAGCAAGGTGACTGCATCAGGGAGCAGAGGCTGGAGGACAATGAGTACGAGGTGGCACCAAAATTGTGGTGTCATCCAGCACCCCATCAATTTGTTTTCTGCCCTTAAGGGCAACTAAGGATGCTACAGTGCTTATGTAATATTCAGCTGACAAGGCACTCATCTTCTGTACATGGAATGGGAGGCTGGCATCTTGTTCTTTGCCTCAGGCAGAAGAAAACCTTGCTGTGTCCCTATATTTTTGTTTGACATTGAGTCCCGACCTCCCCCGCCAAAAAAATCTCTGGGAGTCCTAGATTTTGTTCTTGTACAGAGCAATTTTATTTTTGAGATCCACATGATATTTTCTTCATCCCATATTTCTTGGGAACTGCCAGCATTATGAAAGACTTTCATGCTTAGGTCCCAGGTTAATTTAAGTTAACCCACTATTTTTGTAAATGAAATCTCTCCCTACTTGGCAGCCTACTTGCATTATTCCTAAATTAGCTAAGATGGCCACTGCTGATGAAACACAGCCATTGTTTCCAGAACACAGATTCAATGGAGATCAAACAAAGGAAAGAGGAATATCAGCACTAAAAGAAAATAATTCTACTGCTTAACTAGTTTAATATTGCTAATAGACTTTAGCACTTTCACTATAACTCCCCAATACACTTAGCCCTTCACATTTGCCGGTTTCACTTTCACAGATTTGGTTATCTGCAAGTTTCTTCAATCCCTACCCTCTACACATGCCTCAAGGACTTCATTCTGGGAGAATCTTCCCTTTCAGTGACTCTGATCAGGCCACACAGCCCTTTAAAAACTGCCTCTGAACTGCTGCAAGGCTGATATATGCATATTATTGGAAAGAAAAGAAATATGTTGATATAGAAGAATGGAAATTAAAAGTCCTGGATATGGTAGAGACAGAAAAGTTAACATTTTCTTTGAGAAATAAACCTATCCAGAACTTTGAAAGGGAATAGAGAGAAGTTTTGGATTGGATAAAGACATAATATAAGAAAAGAAATAAGAATAAAGCAAGATTGTAAGTAATGCAACGTAATAACATAGCAAGGCAAAATAATCATGTAACAACGTAACAAGGTAGCAAGGTAACAAAGCAATTGTCTAACAATGTAAGACGTAACAAATCCCTTGAGTAAGCAATAATTATGTATGAATGGAATGGAACACGCAGATTCAACTGGAAAACAAGCTTGGAAGTGGGGAGGACTTTTTTATTTTTAATTAAAATCTTTAATAAAAATATTTTTTTTAAAAACAACTGCCTCTGGACTTCCTCTTGCTCCACCAGCTGCTGCCTGCCTAGCAAGGATGACTTGCAGCCCAGCTTCTCATCATCACAAACCCTCTCCCAATGCTCCTCCCTATATACTCAAGGAAGGAGGTAGGCAAGAGAGAGGATGTGTAGGGCCAGCACACTGACCCACCCCTTTTCCTTCTCTCCTTTCCCTTACCTGGTTTGGACCCTGGGTGCCCACTTTCCTCGCCATGCCTCAGCCCCATCCCACAGACACATATACACGCACCAACACACAAACATTTTTATATTTGTGATTTTCCCACTTTTGTAAGGCTCCTGCACCCCTAACCCTAGCAAATGTGGAGGGCCAACTGTAATAATAAACAGGGTTCTGTGGAAATCTATTCTGCATTGGTTAGGCCTCATTTGGAATCTCGTGTCCAGTTCTGAGCACCTCAATTCAAGGATGTCGACAAGCTGGAGCGTGTCCAGAGAAGGGTGACCAAAATGGTGAAGGGTCTGGAAGTCATGCCCTATGTGGAAGCTGGGTATGTTTAGTCTGCAGAAGAGAAGGTTAAGAGGGGACATGATAGCTATGTTTAAATATTTGAACAGATGTCATATTGCGGAGGGAGCAGGCTTGTTCTCTATCGCTCCAGGGACTAGGACAAGGAGCAATGGATTCAAGCTGCAGGAAAGGAGATTCCACTTGAACCTCAGGAAGAACTTCCTGATGGTCAGAGCTGTCTGGCAGTGGAATATGCTGCCTCAGAGTGTGGTGGAGTCTCCTTTGGAGGTTTTTAAGCAGAGGCTGGATGGCCATCTGTTGGGAATGCTTTGATGGGTGTTCCTGCATAGCAGGGGGTTGGACTTGATGGCCCCTGGGGTCTCTTCCAACTTTATGATTCTATTCTATGAAATGGCTGAAAAATCAATTTCTGAAATGTTGCAGGAGTCTAGATATCACACATGAGCAATGAAAGTAGGGAGAGGAAGAACACAAGGGAAATGGAGGAAGGGAAATGCAGAAGATTTCAAGGAAGAGTTTGGATACAGACCTAGGAATACACAGGTAAAAGAAATATTTTTTAAAAAAAGAACTAGAAGGTCTTTATTCCTTTCTGGATGAGCCCACTGTCACATTGAGTAAATTAAACACCTTTTCTAAATTGCTGCTGGTGTCCTTTTTTAAAAAAAAAAATTGGTAATAAAGAAAAAAGAACAAAACAAAAACACAATGTGATTAACATAAATGTGAAAGAGAGAAAAAATACACCAAAAAAAGCTTACATTACTATTTCTTTCCAAATCCTTTGTCATCATATACTTATTCAACATATTGTATATCATATTGATTATATATTTTTGTTACATGTATCTAAATCTCATTCTCATTATACTCATTATTATTAAAATAATTCCTTTCTTAACTCTATTCTTTTCAACTATATTTAATCTATTGCTATTACTGAATATGATCTTATTACTAAATATATTAACACTAACCCTATCTTTAAATGTGAACCCGAACCCTAAATGTGAACCCGTCCCCAGAGCCAATTATATTTCAGCTTACTCCACCTTCCAAAATTGTAATTCTTCTTGTGGAGGTATGGCACTTCCCTCTTTTATTGCTGCTGGTGTTCTGAAATAAATTTAAATACTGTATCAGAATCAGTGGGGTTTATCAGATAAGGCTAAATATGAGTGTCCCTAGTGTTCTCTGCAAAGATTTTAAAATAACACACAAAAAAGGTAGGTTTTGTTTGTAGACAAGTTACCTCATGCCTAAGCAGCCAATCAACTGAAAATCTTCCAAGAGAATTCTATAAATATGGTTTCAGAAGCTCACCGAACAAAACTGCCTCAAATGAAGGGCAGAGATCAACTGGAAACAGACTGAACCAACAATAGAAGTATCCATTTTACCATCTAACACTGTGTCAATTGCTTGTATGGTGAACTACTTTTTCACATCTTACTGGGAGAAGCAGAGGGAGCCATAAGGGATAATACACTTGTTATCACGGTTATGATATGTCTGGTCAGAGCACTAGATAGCCTTTTGATATCAAATAATTTGGCCTTTGCTTGACCTTTCTCTGCCACCCTACTCCACGTGTTTGCAGAGGTCCCCTGGACAAGCATGTAAGGGCGCAGCCGTTAATGGTTGTACATTCCAAACCCCATTCAGGCAGGCAACTTAAACCTCTCCATTGCCTTAGGGAAAAACCTCCCTGCAAACCGGCTCTGCTCGGCTCGGATCTATACAAAGCCACGCAGCCAAGAGCCAAGCCATTCCTTTGTATCGGACTATTAACGAACTGACCACGCTATTGTCTTAAGAGCTAAACCAATCATGCAGAACTTGACCTTTTCCAACTCCTTTGTCCAACTCCAAATTTCCTTTGTTCTCACCGAGCATAGCATAGCCTGTAGGTAAACTCCACCCTATAAAAGGTTCCCACTTTTGGGACATCTTCAGACTACTTTGGACTTACGTCCCGCCTTGCTGCTGGTGTCTAAGGAAACTCCCCTCAGCAAGCCCCGCTGAGCTTTCTTCCCCGGAACCCTGCTTCTCTCCAGGACTACGAGACCAGGTGTCGTATTGCCCTTCCCGAAAAGCTCTCTGTTTCTATTTCTCAGTTAGTTAGTTTATGTCTTGTCTTGCGTGTTTCTTGTCTTTACTAAAATATTGTTTGTTACTTTGAAAATCTTGTCTAGCCGCTCTCTGACCTGACGCTGTATACATTGGGTTAAAGATCCTTGCTAAAGTTACCCTGCCTCCCGTTTAGCTGAGAGAGTGCTCGAGTTAAATTCCTCCGACTTGTGTTTTTATTTGGTAATTTGGGTGCCCCTTCCAGGACCCCCAATATACAGGGTAACACACTGGCTCCACTGAACACATTTGCAAGCATGTTCATGGGCAGTCATATGCAGTAACACTGTGATTCTCCAGGCAGTAGCCATAAGTGCCATATTGTTCTTCAGGACATACTACAGTGCATGTGAGATCCCTAGTCCCCCTCTGCTCTATTTTGTCATAATCTAAGGGGGGGGGAAGCAGTTCCTGTGATATCTGGTTTTGTTAGATTGCTCATTAGTTGCAAGATCTTGTTGCAAGCTAGCACACTGACCAGTGAGTGCATCTCCTTGCTTCCATGTGAACTAAAGGAGCTGTTTGTGAAAGCCATGAGCGTGTATGGGAGAGGTTTGAGAGCAAACAGAAATAGACAGTGAAAAGGAAACAAGAGGAACGCAGCCAGAGAGAATGTAGAGAGTGGCAGCAATAAAACAGAGGCAGAAGAAAAGACAGAACAGCCACAGAAAGACAAACTTGGCATACCATCACCCAAGGAACTGAGACCATTTTGATGCTGTTTCTCATGGCAACTTAACAGTCATGCAATGTATACAATTTCTCCCAGTAGACAGTCTGAATCTTTCATACCTGCATGACAGAGAAAAACTCAGCAGATGTAGTTCCATGCCAGGAAGAGGCAAACCTGGAAAAATGGTATACTATCCTTTTACAGCTGGGGAATCTGTAGCCCTACCCATGTTATTGAATTCCAGCTGTCCATCCAGTACGTGCAGTGGCACTGCTCTAGATCATTCTGGGTTGGAGATTTGCAAGCACTACATAGATAATGATGTCATCCTCCAAAATCTACAGAGGATTCTGCCTTCACCATTAGGCATCTTACTACAGGAACATAGCCAGACAGATCCTCTGAAGATGCCAGCCACAGATGCAGATGCAGGTGAAACGTCAGGAGAAAATACTAATAGCCTGGCCTCAAAGCCCGGAAAACCTGTCACAGCCTATAGCCAGATACTTCTGGCCAATCCTCCACATTGCCCATCAGCCATTACATGGCCATTTCAGAGGGCAGCAAGAGATAGGTGTTTTTTGTGGAGGTAAGGTTGTTGCATGAGGGAGATAGTGAATTCCTCTTTCTGCAACAACAACAACAACAATGACAGATACCAGTGTGATGCCAAAGACAATGCCAGCCAAGAGGCATTACTATATTTTATTATGAATGTAACTTACCAAGGACAATTTCACTCCTTTTCCACTGTAACTGTAACATTCGGTTTCTGTTATAATAACAAGGTTGTAGCTTCACTAAATGGTGGAGAATAAATATCATATGGTTCACATACTGCCTTGTGCTGCAGCTTCATATTCTGCAGTGGATGCCAAGGTGCCAATGAGGTGGGTGGAAAGAAAACATGCTTGTACCAGTGGCATGTAGCATTCATATTTTTAACTACTGGTAAAGAAAAAGTAAAAATTTCATTACTTTTTATAAATGACAAAATAAAAAGTGACTTTTTACAAAACAAAACTATGAAAATAACAATTTAGGGTCCTTAGGGTAACTTTGGCAAAATAACCTTCCAAGCTCTGTTTAAACTGTAGGATTAAATCTCCCCAAAATGAGGTGAGGCAGATGTGTCCTATGATGAAAATTCACCAGGCACATTAAACTAATTGTTTAAAAATAGTTGTAGAGATGGGTTTCTAAAGAATAACTAAACAGAGAAAACAATTGAAAAATACTGGAATTTTTCACTCCCAGCTGGGCCACTGATTTCTCCTGCCGCAGTGCTTTAACTAAACCTAAGAGTGCAGAAAAGCACAACCTTCTTTTACTTGGTACTTTCTAGATCAGAGCTTTCCAAACTGTGCGTCACAACACATTAGTGTGTCAGCTGCAGTGCATAGGTGCATCAAGCAAATGTAAAAGGTGGAAGGGCTACCTCTCTCACTGCCTCCGCTGCTGCCTCGGGCTGAGGAAGACCCCAGCAAAGGTGGCAGTAAGCCAGGCCTGAGTGGAGGGGCTGCCTTTCCTGCCACTGCTGTTGCTGCCTCAGGCTGAGGAAGACCACAGGGTGGCAGTGGTGGGCCAGGGCCAGGTGGAGAGTCTGCCTCCACTTACTGAATTACTGTGTCACAAAATGATGCATGTCTCAAAAGTGTGTCACTAACATGAAAAGTTTGGAAAGCTCTATTTTAGATGTTTTTAATAACAACCCCCGTGATGGTAAGAACTGCAGTCCAACAGATACAGAGAGCACTAGGTTTAGGACGGCTGGGCCAGAAAGTCATGCCTGTTCTGATGAAAGTGCCTAAATGTGACTGCATTGTGGTCTTACTCTTAAAACAGATTGTAGCCTTATTCAGGCATTCAGTAAGCATGGCTACCACAGACATGGATAAGGGAGTGACCCTGCCCTGCCCTCTTTGTAGCAGCTTTCCTCATGTAACAGCAACATATCTGAAGACAAAAGCCTATTGTATCCAATGAAGTTGTTTTTGTGTGCCAAAAGAATCCTGATTTGAATCCATTCTGGTTCATTTAAAGTATATCCACACTACATGCGCAATCCTATAGAATCCTGGGGTTTATAGTTTTGTGAAGTATTTAGAATTCATTGCCAGAGAGATTCAGTGCCTCACCAGACTAGAAATCCTAGAATTCTGTATGACGGTACTATGGCAGTTCACATGGTATCAAACTGCTATGATTCCGTAGTGTGGATGCACTTATGGAGAGCTTCCACAGATAAGAAAAAAGATTTCCTCTTAGAAAGAATGGAGGAAGGATACCACACTCTTTTCCTGGTATAAGAAGTTCACATGCCTGACTACTAGGGCTAAATGGGGTTATGAATGGCCACTAGTCATGATGGTTACATAATGCTTCTAATATCAAAAGCAGACAATATGCCCTTATCAGTTGCTAGGGTGCATGACTAGAAGGCTGCTGTTGCACTCATGTCCTGCTTGTGGGCTTTCCTAAGGCATCTGGTTGACTACTCTGAGAACAGAAATGCTAGACTAGATATGTCTTTGGTCAGCTGTGGCAAGGATCTTTGTATACTTTTAAGAGAATTTGGAATATTCTTCTTATCAGTGACTATGCAAAGGCCTTTTCTGTATCTCAAAGTCAGAAGACATTTTTAAATAACAGCTGTGTGTCCAAATGGACACCCAGTACCTTCTTTGGGACAGTTGATAGAGACAAATGTTGTGGGCCTTCAAGTTGTTTCTGACTTATGGCAAACCCTAAGGCAAAGCTATCATAGGGTTTTCTTGGCAAGATTTGTTCAGAGGGGGATTGCCTTTGCTTTTCCTCTGATGCTGAGACAGGATTACCAGTCATGCAGAGGGTTTCCATGGCTAGATGGAGATTCAAACCCTTTTCTCCAGGGTATTGCAAACCAGAAATGAAAATAATCAACAGATATATATCTTTTCCCAGATGAGTTGTCATTTTAAATCAGTTTTTCTGAGCTCTGATAAATTCTTTTCAAGTTAGGCATTTTCTGGTGGTGGGCAGGATAGTAACAATTGCTAGGATAATAATGTATTTAAATGTCTTGACTTCCTCCTTTTTGAAAATGAAAAGTCACAGTCTGAAAGTCATAATTGTATGTAGTGAAGGACCTTCTACTCTAAAAACTTTTGAATAGGACAACTGATACCAAGTAACAATTTATTTTAAAGAATGGCCTGTGAAGTGATGTGAAAGATATTGCTCTTCTCTTGATGGTATCATGCTCTGAAAGTAAGCAAAGTCCACTGGGTGACCTGGAAGTGAATTTATATCTGCCATTTCCTCTCCTTGGTCTTTCTCACGTTCCATTTACAGCTGAGCAATGCAAGCAGAGGTTGGTAATTTGTTACCCTCTGGCTGAAACTGCTTGCCTAGAGGCCAACAGACTAGGCAGTATGACGCAGTAGAGAGCCTGAAAGGGTGGGAGTTTCTCAGTCTCTGTGTGGGAAAAGGCAGGAAGCCACCCTCTGGGTTCTGCAACCAAAGTAGTTCGATAATGAAGTTCCAGGGCAAAGCCACCAAGAACCACAATCGGAAAGGAAACAGAATAAAATTGAAATAAGTCAAGAACGCCTATTGTAGGGATACTGGAAGAGGTTTCTATGTGATCAAGTCAAATTTGGGGTGCATCCAAATTATACCTTTATTGTATAATCATGTTACCCTACCCTATACATAGAATTTTATGTGGTCCACTTGTTGCTATGTGCCTTCAAGTTGTTTCCAACTTATGGCAATCTTAATGTGAATCTATCAAGAGGTAGATTTCTTGGCAAGATTTCTTCAGAGTGGGTTTGCCACTGGCTTCTTCCGAGGCTGGGAGAGTGTTACTCGCTGAAGTTCACTCAATGGGTTTCCATAGACAAACTGGGATTCAAATCATGGTCTCCGTGGTCACCATTCTAGCTCTGTATTTTCCCCAATACTTCTTCCATATTTTTAGTACCACATAAAATGGATATGGATGGAAATCCAAAATGGTGGCACAAAAATTGATAGTATCACAGAGAGCTAGAAATAAGCTTGCACTCAGAAAGCTCTACAGTTTCTTGACTTGGAGCAATTTATCTGACCAAATTCACTTGTGAAAAATGAGAGTTATGAGTATCCACGAAGAGGTATGTTAATAGACCATACACCCCCACATTTTGATATGGCTTAATTAGCAAAAGATATATTTAATTGGTGAATATTTAATTGGCATAAATATAAATGATATTCTGCTATGGCTGCATGGCCATGCTGGCTAAGAGGAAAAGCTGACCAAACACATGCATTTGCAACATCAGGTCAGGAAAGACTGCAAGGCATAGCCAGGACATATTCAGGAAATCACCAGGAAACTCCGGTGATAATGAATTTACAGTTACTCAACAGAGACAATAGCATCTGCAATGTTTCAAAAGGATGGCTAATTGTCTTATCCCCTCTTCCTCTAATCAACAATCTTCCCTCTTGTTCTCACACCTGTCCAGCAATTAAAGAGCTATCAAGGCTATCATTAGCCTTTTGTCACCTAATGCTAAGACCGTTAGCTCATTCCGGACCACATTGTCCACTCTCCAAACTCACAGAATTATCGAATCATAAAGTTGGAATAGACCACAATGGCCATCCAATTCCACCTCCTGCCATGCAGGAACACACACTCAAAGCATCTCCAGCAAATGGCTATCCAGTCTGTTTAAAAACCTCCAAAGAAGGTGACTCAACTCTATTGCTTACTCTGCCAGAGAGCCATTAACACCTTCATCCTGCAGGCAGAAAAAAGTATACTGTGAGTTGGCTGTTTTGAGCTAGCCAACTCACAGTATACTGGTTGCTGGTCATCACTCAGCCACTTCAATTTCATTTGTGTACTGTCCCTAGATTCTGCATCTAAGTCACATTGCTTCTTCACTGCTCTATGAATTGATTAATATTGCCCACTTTGCCCTGAAAATCTCACAATCCAAAACTTTCCTTCCTTTTCCTTCAGTTAGCTTTGTGTGTGTGACTGCTTGGATTTTGTATGTGTGATTGCAATTCCTCTAATAAAACAAACTTACTTTTGGATCTCTGGCTGGTTCTTCCTTGAACTGGTACTGGCAGAGACAGGTGTAAGAGATCTTGTAAGGTTACCCCCCTCTTGCAGGCCTCCTCTTTGAGCTAGTAGTCCCCACTTTCTCACAGAGGCACTGGCATCACGGGTGGACCTCTGAGTCACCCATGTTTTGGGGTAATAGATCAACATATGTTGGCTGATTTTGTAATTTATTTAGCATAGGCACAACTGGGAACTCAACTTACATTTGCTACACTACTAAAAATTTCTATTTGTGCCAGTAGAGTTTCTTCTCTTTGTTTTTAGCCACCAGGAAACGCGGGAGGGGAATCACACAGGGAAAGGTTTATGTCCCATGCAGAATGGGCCCAGTATGGAGATGGCCCCTGCATGCTTACTTCAGCATAAACAAGAAAGTAATGGTTTAGTTGCATGTGTGACATTTAATATAAGCATTAGTTTAATTCTACAGGTAAGGTGAGGAAAGATTAGAAATTCTGGAGAATCACTGTAACTGTCAATATAGGCAACACCAAAAATCACATTAAACATGGGATGGGAACTGTAAGGCTTATCAAGTCCCAGTTAAGCTTTCAGATCACCACCCCATTGTGCTGGGGGGGAAAAAAACCCTAAAAAATAGACATGCCAGAAGTTTGGAGAGAGCTGTCCACTTAAATTATATTGGTTGTGGCACCATTTGGGAAATCTAAAACAACCCCTTTTGTCCCTGAAAACCGTAAATGGCCAGCTGGTCACTTTCAGGTTGTTTTTTTTAAAAGACATAGAGAGGTTGAGGGTGTGATAAACAGAGTGAGCGAGTCCCTGGATCCTCCACTGTTGCCCACCCCTGTGATAGACCAATGACTTAGTGTAACACAACTCTATGTGTTTCTGAAATAAATCCTGCCCCAGGGCTCTGTTGATGACCTCCCCCAGGCCTGCTAGGGGCCATTTTTTTCCAGAACAAATTTTCAGAAAACCTTTTCTCCAAATGCCCCCGCAGAAAGTATGAGCGGCAATTTTTTCCTATCATTCTCCACTCTGCTGTTATAAGCCAGGTAGGAGAGGCCCTTTTTTCCCCAACAGATTTACCTTCAGGTCACTTCCTAAAGTGTTAAAATGATCCACAGAGATCAAAAATGTGGAGAAATTGCCTCCTATACTCCCTAGTAGGTGTTGGAGAGATTAAAAAAAAACATTATTTGGGGTACAGCAGAAGGTATGTGGCTCTCTAAGATTCCCTGTGGGGGTCAGTGTGTCCGCCCACCCCCCAGAGTTGCCCACCACCACTGCTCTAGTAGATGCCAAATGTGGTCTTATTGCTGAGTTCTGGTCGCTCTGTTCTCCTAAAGAGTTTGCCTTGTCAAGGTCCCTGGTGTAAGTTGTGTGTATACAAAAACTCACTGAAAGCTTCCCATGCCTCTTTCTGTCATAAAAAGTTTCACCCAAAGGTCATCGCAATAGATGCAACTCGATTGACATTTGGAGGAGCTCCCTAGTCAATTGCCACACATAGCTCATTATATCTTTATGTAGAAAGCCCCTTTGTGACCTTTGACCTGTTTTAAAGAAAAAAGGACTTTGGGAAAATCCCTCCTTACAAGCATAACGCTCAAGGCAGTCTGTGGGAAAATAAACAAAGTCAATAATTCAAGAGTGCCGTAACACTTTTGCAATTGCCCATAGTAATGGAAGACTACCTTGCCTAAATGGAAGGACAATTTGTTGTTTCCTCTCTATAAGGAAGTCCAAAGATTTACCAAAGTTTGATGAATGATCAGGCCCTTAAGTCTGTAAGGCTTAGTGCATCACTCATTCCTATTAGTTTAGGTACAAACTGCAAGGTCACAATTAAAATAATGTATTTTGCTGTCTTGCTAAGCACCCACATTTCCCACAGAGGCCACAGATTGAAGCCATGCTTCATATACTGTTTATCACATGGTTTGTCCCTTCTGTGGTTGGTTTTCCCCTGTAATAAATAGCTGGTACAACCCATAGGCAGAGGAGCTGGGTTGGAACAATAATCATAGCTGGAATATACCTCAGTTAACAATGTCTCTGACAATGAACCTCCTTTTTACAAAGTCCTTCTATGCTTGCCTAGCCCCCACTTGTCCTCTGTCTAGCTGGACATTTTTTAGCAGCATGGACATTTGGGAGGTTGGTGAAGGATAGCTAAAGAAACACAAACTTGCAGCATCAGCTTGAAGAAGCATGTCTATAGTACACAATGCAATAAAACTTGAGCTGTGATAGAATGCTATTATATTCTAGCCAAACTTATGCAGCTATAGTGTGCCTGTTTACAATAAGCAAAGGTAAACAATAGCTGCTGCTGGAATCCCTCACTGAATACCCACGAACATCAAAAGAGAAAGGAAAGGGAACAACAGATAAGCCTGCCTTACCAAGTGCCATCAGCATGTTAGAAGGCATATCCTTGTTTATTTGACCACCAAAATGGAAATCACAGGGAAAGTGGAGGCTAATGAAAGGGGGAAAAAATCATCTCTGGCTCCATTTTGGAAAAAGTTTCAAATGGTCTCTAGAAGGCTCAAAATGTTTTTGTTTCTCAGTGCAAAGCTTATCTGACCTAGCTGTTTGATTTCACATTCATATATATATATATATGTGCACATGCGTGCGCACACACATGTCCCTCTCTCTACATATAGTTGTTGTGTAACTTCGAGTCATTTCCAACTTATGGTGACCATAAAGTGAACCCATCACAGAATTTTTTGGGGCTGAGAGTGTGTGACATGCCCAAGGTCACCCAGTGGGTTTCCATGGCTGAGAGGGGAATCAAACCCTGCTCAACACTCAAACCACTGGCTCTTATGTAAATATATTATTACTTAGTCAGTCAGTTTTGCATTAAAAAATTGCTGAAAGGTATTGAACTGCTCTTCTTTTCAGCAGGGTAGCAACCTATCTCAATTCTTTTTATGTTACTTCATTCTCAGGTACTGAAATTTCTGTTAAAGAGGTAATAATTAGAAACACATACACAGTACTTCATTAACTGAGGGTTGAGTTAACCCTACTGTTGGGTGCCTTCAAGTTATTTCTAACTCGGGCAAAACTATTGCAAGGTTTTCTGGGGCTGAGAATCTCTGACACACTCAAGGTCACCCAGTGGTTTTCCCTGGCTGAATGGAGAACTGAACCCTGATCTCCAAGGACACAGTTCAACACTCAAACCACTACCCCATGGTGGTTCTCTAAAGGTCTGTATTTTATTTCTTTGCCCCTGGCATGATTGTCTCATTGTAAATAGCAACCACCTGAGGGTGGTGGGGTAGGCTAAGGATTGTTGCTCCTTCTGTTCAACATCCCAGTCCCAAATCTGAATTTCGTCACCATGCTGACCCAGCTCCTTTCCCTCTCCTTTCTCTGACCTGGTTTGGACCCTGGGTACCCACTCTCCTCACCATGCTTTGGCCTCCTTTCCACAGACATACACACACATTTGGATATTTACAGTTTTTCCACTTTTGTGCTCCTAACCCTAGTGAAAGTGAAGGGCTGACTGTATTTCTGTTTGCCACTCCCACTCCCCACATATAGCAGATCAGTGTTCTAGGCCATTTCTGCACCACACTGTTATAGTGCTATTATTCCACTTTTAACATCCTGTAGAATTCTGGTGTTTGTAGTTTAGGGATGGGCATTTAGAATTCTCAGTCAGAGATCTCAGCCTCAGTAAACTACAAGCCCCAGAATTCCATAGGATGTTGAAAGTGGAATAATAGTACTATACCACTGTGGTGCGGAAATGGCCTTAATTCTCTCTGCCTAACGGTAGGGCTGGCCTCAATTTTTCACTAATAGCCTGGAACATTGCTTTTAGAATTACTCCAAAACACATTAAGAACTGTCTGCTCCTAAATCTTTCTTAATAAAGGCCAGAATAATGCCCCAGACAAAGATTTCTATACTGAGAAATAGTCTAGTCCTATTGCTTTCAGTTTTCATTATAAGTTTAGCAATTATAAACCTCAGCTAAAAAGAAGGCCAATAAAATCCATGTTTCAAGTATGAACTTAAGAGATTCCCCTCTCCCACCCCTGGCAGTGATGCTATTAAATGAAAAAAGCAAGACTGACCTACTTAGAGTTTTTTGTTTCTGTTTTTTTAAAAAAAATTCTTCTCCAATATGCCTAAGAGGGCACTTGGTTTGCCTCACAGATCTACGCACATTGAGTGAATGGTGTACATGTGAGATAGTGAGTGTGCACAAATACACAACCAAACTGCCCTTTGCCAGGAAGCAAGGTCAATGGGTTATTACCTCAAAAGTGTTTCCCTTTACCCAAATGGCAAGATTTATTACCTCCTTCCTACCAATGAAAACTGAGGAGAAACACAAGCTGGGCACAGAAAGATTTGCTATAAAAGCCTGCTGGACCTGGCTTCTTGTTTCATACAAGAAGAAAACACAGATCACAAAGGAAGTTTCCTATACCAAAAAAAAAACAGCAGTATAATGCAGCTGTGCTGGGCCTTTACAGTGGTTATCTGCTGTTTCTTGTCCTTTTCCAGTGATGCCTTCCAAAGGTAAGACAATCTCTTTTTAGTCATGATAGTTTGTGAATGAGGAATGTTGTTCAGATATTGTTGAATTGCAGCTCCCATTGCCTCCAGCTAGAAGGGACAACTGTGAAGTGAGTTTCACTTCAGCATCATTCAGAAAACCAACATTTTCCATCTAGGCCCTAGGAAACAATGGGCAAGTTCAGGATGGCATAACATTGGTGTTGCGTGGTATAAATCTCTGCATGCACAGTTATGCAAGAGTTGGGTTATGTGACTTTTGTGCTGAATGCCAATATTGCATAACTGAACCAAGACACCAAATGTGCATTATGCAATCATGTGCAATGTACATCTGTATGTGCAATGGTAACACATGAACAACTCTGCTTCCACAGCCTTGTACTAAATGCAGGCATTCTATACTGAACAAAAATGTCCAAACTTTTCTGAACTAACACCAACAGGATTCTAGCCACTGTACCTTTTAACATTTATGCTAAGCATGAAAACTTGTAGTAAGCACATAGGCAAATTAGAGCCTCTGAAGGGACAGGTAAGGGTAAGGTAAATGTATTTGCATTTCCATTTTTCCAAGTTCAGTTTTGCATATGAATGATCATCAGTTGCAAACTGTCCTGCCGTCTGTGTAGGAGAGATGAATCATGGGCACAACACAGAGAGATTTTGGAGTGAGGCATGAAACACATATTTCCTTTCCATTAGGTTCATACTTAAACATCACTGCTGCATATGGAAAGAGAATTCAGTTCTAGCAACATAGTGAAAAATCAAGAGGATGAAAACCAAGAGAATTTTTCAGCCTTTTTGTTTAATCCAGACTAGATCTACACATGTGTGAGCAAAGATATTCTCAGGGGAAGGAACAGAAATAGTTGAAGCTGCTTCAACTCAAGCCAGGCTAAGGGTCCATCTGGCACAGTACTGTCTGCATTGACTCGCAGCAGCTCTCTAGTGGTTCAAATAGGATTTGTTCTCCTTCCTACCTACATAAAACACTGAGAATGAACAGGAGACCTTTAACATTCCAAACATGGGCTGCATCACTGAGCAATTGGCATTCAATATAATGAAAGGAAAGGTTTTGTATCAGGAAGTACTTGTGAACTTGCCATTTTGGCTCATTTTACAGAAACAAATTATTTATGAGATATTCTAGGGGCCATATGTGGCTGAGTGCAGTTTTTTACCCACTTACTTTCTTGTTTTGCAGCCCTAGTGATGAGAAGACACAGAGCAAGCTAAGGCAAAATAAAGATATAAAGAATGACCCAGTACTTTATAATTTACTGAAGCTGAAAAGTGTTGGCACATTGTAGGAAATAGATCTAGGCATCAGACAACCTGCCTGTTGATGAATTAAACTGGCTCGTCTGCTTGGTGTTAAGACTGGGGTGGCAGAATATAGGATTCTGCAATAAGCCCCAGCAGGGTACCTTCCTGATAGGAGCAAAAGAGGTCAACATGTCTCTGAGCTGGGCATGTCCGTGAAGGGTTCTACCCCCAAGGCAAGGGTGTCAGTTTAATGTCCCTCCAGATATTGCTGGACTGCAACTTCTGGCAGCCCTAGACAGCATAAGTCTGTACAAAAGAATGTTGGAGTGTGTGTGAAACTGAGCAACATTTGGAGGGCTGTACAATTTCCACTGTCCTAAAGGGGGTCCCCAAAATTAAGGAAGACAGGCATGTAGGCATTGTCTTCCCTTCAGGTGGATCTGACTCAGCACCAATGGCCCCACAAACCAGGTACAAAAGAAAGGCAGTACAATGACAAGAACCCAAACAGTATTTGGTAAGCAAAGTGTACACACACAGCAGAACATAAAAAGGTGGAGACTGAGGAAGAACCCCAGAAGCCAAAGTGAGGCTGTGATACTCATGGAGCACGTAAATGGAATGCCTATTTGCATTTTTAAAAATTAGGTCTTATTTCCTATATTTGGAAGAATAATCTAGAAATCATCCAGAATGTAAAGAACCCATGTTTCTATGGCTGTCACACACAATAGAAAGAAACACAGAAGAGAGAGAGAACTCACTTCTCTGCTTCAACAATTTCTCTTTGCCTTTTAAATCAAATAATCTAAATTTATATCAAAAAGGCTTAAGCATTTTGCCAAATCTTTGCAAGTATTTGCTGCCACCTAGTGCTTTAGCATGTACTAAATTAAGGCAGTTTCAATATGTGCAGCAGCTGGTTGCAAAACGACTGGTTTAATGGGGACCATTTCCGCACTGAACTGTTATAACGCTATGATTCAACTTGCAACATCCTATGGAATCCTGGGGTTTGCAGTTTAGGGAGGGGCCATCTGGCCCCTCCCAAAACTGCAAACCTCAGGATTCCATAGGATGTTGCAAGTGGAATCATAGTGCTATAACAGTCCAGTGCGGAAATGGCCCTTGTTGCAATGCCTGGAAAAGGCCCTGAATTGTATTTCCCATCAACCTGGCTTTATCAAGTCTGTTCTTACTTCAGTACTCAGCTTAATAAGGATTTTTCAAGAGAGGAAAAAAGCCACTGCAGATCTGCAAGTGAATAACAAAACTTCAAATATCCTAAAGAAACAATCCATAGTAAACAGGGGTGTTATGTGTATATAATTCTGTGTACCATAGACCATTTTTAGCTTCAGAGTAAGTTTCTCTTCTTACACAGTGACTACTTTGGATATAAAGCTAAACCATGGTTTATTACATGAATGAAGTATTCAGAAACTTTCACTGACATTTATTTGCCACAGTGTGTCATGTTATCTGAACCTAGAGAAACTGTGGCTATCCTAAGTACCCTAATGGAAACAAACTGGCCTGTTTTATTACTCATAGTTTACATTTTTTTAACAGCCACAGTTTAGGTTTATTTTTTTTAAAAAAATCCTATTTATTACTTTTAATAGAAACATAACAAACAAACAAATTCACAACAGTAGAAAAGAAGAAAAAGAAAAGAAAAGGAAACTAACTATACACAAACAATGTATATATGTAACTACAACCAACACTAAGCTAATCTAGAACGGACTGACCTGAGATAAAGACATACTAGTAACACACATTACTAAAAGACAAATCTATCGCCAAAAACACACCCTAACTATACTAATTAAAGAACAAAAGAACTCTGACCCCCCACACACCAAAATTTAATGAAAAACAAAAAAACTGATTAATAGTGTCTTATTTTACTATTACAGATGTAACTTCATTGAAATTTCTAATAATCATAAACACAAATTGTTACATATCTTATTGCTCAAAAATCTATAAACAGTTTCCAGTCTTTCAGAAAATCTTCTATTGATTTATCTTTTAAAATCCACATTAATTTGCAGCTTGAGCAAAGTTCACAGTTTTAACAACTTGCTCTTCTGTCGTTGGTGCTTTCCAAGTTTGGGCAAACATTCTTGCAGCTGTTATTATATACTGAAGAAGCCACAGTTTAGGTTTCTTGCATTATGCTAAATTTTGTTTTATCTGATATAGAAGTGGAAGCTTCCAATCACCGTCATCCTAACCAACCTGGAGGACCAGGGGATGTGGAGTACGCATGGTCATGATAATTCCAAACTTTAGCATTATGTGCAAACTGAACCACTCTGAAATTATCTGAAAACAGGACTGTGAAAATGATCCATCCACTTTCCTAGATATGATCAAAGACTCAAAAATTTTGGCTGAGCTTTATAGGTGCCCACTGCTGCTAGTAACCACTGATAATGATTATTCTTGATGTAGTCTCCAAAGGAGGTGCCTCCAGAAAGCCCCAGATTTTATTCCCATTATTTCCAATTTTATTTTGGAGATCCATACACATTTCCTTTATCACAGAATATTTTCTGTCATCTCTTGATACAAAACCCAGTATAAAATTGAAAGGAGAGCCAGCGTGGTGTAGTGACCTGAGTGCTGGACTATGACCCCGAAAACCAGGGTTTGATTTCCTGCTCAGCCATGGAAACTCACTGAATGACCTTGGGGGTGTGACACATTCTCAGCCTACCAAAAAACCATGATAAATTTGCCTTAAGGTCTCCATAAGTTGGAAATGACTTGAAGGCACACAAAACACACATACAAACAAAAAGAACAGGAAGAACTGGGGAATTTTCAATCAGACTGTATGGGTCCACAGGGAGAATAAAGGAGGTCCTTTTGTCCTTTTTCCTGACAAAGAGAATTTAGAAGTGAACTGTTGCTGGATAGGGGCAATGGCAGCTGGTAGCCTACATGCCAGTGAGACAGTGAGTCTACATTTTAGTGTAGACCATTGGTTCCCAAATGTTGGTCTTCCAGGTGCTTTGGACTTCAGTTCTCAGGAATCCTAGCCAGTTTGGCCAACAGTCAGGAATTCTGGGAGCTGAAGCCTAAAACATATCCAGGATCAGAATTTGGGAACCACTGGTGTAGACTTCAAAGTGAGCTATTAAAAGTCTTGAATGGTATCTCCAAAATTCATTCAGCATCTTGGATAACTCCTTTAAAGTTCAGACTAGAACTTGGAGCAGATCCACAATCCTGCACACATGAGAGCCACAAGATGCCACTAGATGAGCATATTAGTTCTAACAACACTTTCTTCCAACCCACACAGAGTTTTCATCGGGGGGGGGGATGCAGCTTTAGCATCATTTATTTTGAAAAGAGTGCTTTCTGCTTCCTTATATAGCCAGTAACTTTTAAATCTAGTTTTAATTTTGCTCGAGGCAGTTTCGTAGGGATGGGGGGGTGATGAGGACAGCCTGCCCCAGGTGGCAATTTTTTTGGAGGCATCCCAGCTTATAGCCATGCCCCTGTGTGCCATAGCCCTGCCCCCTCGCACTGTGGCCATGCCTCATGGCCACACACCCGTACACTGTGACCACGCCTCCAAGTGCCGTAGCCCCACCCCCACACACACCCTCCACGCACTCTGAGCTCCGCCACTGGCTTGAGGTTTTGCCTGATGGTCACTAATACTTAATTTCTGGTCAACACTGGGACAGTACTGTCTGAGCAGTGGGGGTTCATCTCAAAACAGCGGATTAGATTCCCTCCCCACTCAGACCACAAGTCATTGGCATCAGTGGCAATTTGGTTGTGATACTTGCTGACCTCTGCAAACATTGCAAATGTAATTGTGTCTGATAATCATGTTTTGAAACTCTCTTTTACATATATATGCATACTGTTCAGGATTCCACTCAAGAAAATGCCCTCCATTCGAGAAACTCTGCAGAAGATGGGCTTAAAAGTGGCAGATATCTTCCCTTCCCTGAAACACAGTATATATTATCTGGATGGCAGCCCTCATAATAGAACAGCTCCTACTGTCCTCACAAACTACCTGGATGTAAGTGCTTGATATGAACCTGCGCAAAGCTGTCAGCATCTTTAAAGAAACAGTAATGGAATGAGCTGTGATTAAAATTTAGGAGTCTGCTGTCCCATCATTTCTCTTTTTGTTACAATGTGTGTTTCAGATGCAGTATTATGGTGAAATCAGTATTGGCACACCAGCTCAGATCTTCAAAGTGGTCTTTGACACAGGGTCAGCCAACCTTTGGGTGCCATCCCAACAATGTTCCCCACTGTACAGTGCCTGTGGTAAGTTTGGATAAATATAAGACTTATTCATGAAAATGTCTTGGCAACGCAATATGGAGATGTCTAAATTCATGTGTTTTCATGCTGAAGAATTTCTAAACCTTTCTAATATATGATGGGCAGCCATGTTAATTTTTGCAATGTCAGGATGAACAAATTGGAAGTCAGCAGGAGTAAAAAACAACACTAGCATTATTATTGCCATTGTATCTGGGGGGAAAAGGTACATCACATGCAAATTTGTGCACAGGCTATCACATAGAATTCTGTAGAGAGGGACAGGCAACATGTATGTTGCCACTTTGTTTCATCTGAATTCCAGACTTCAGGATGCCTCCATCACATGAAGGTAATTTTCTGTTCCTTTTTGTTGTTTATAGTTTTAACTAGTTTTTTTCTTTAAAAAAATCACAGCATAGTGTAGTGATTTGAGCACTGGATTATGACCCTGGAGACCAGCATTTGATTCCCTGTATGGCCAAGGAAACCCATTGGATGACCTTGGGTGTGTCACACACTCTCAGCCCCCAGAAAACCCTGTGATAAGTTCATCTTAGGATCACCATAAGTTGGAAAGAACTTGAATGCACACAACAACATGCATGCCAACACAACACAAGCATGCCCAGTCCACCAAGACATGATTGTGATTACTTTGATAATGTATAATCCACTCACATTTACAAACATATGAAATCCAGCATGATGTAGTGGTTTGAATGTTGGACTACAACTTTGGAGACCAGGGTTTGAATCCCCGCTCAGCCATGGAAACCCAGTGGGTGACCTTGGGCAAGTCATACTCTCTCAGCTTCAGTAAAGAAAGGCAATTCCCTCTGAACAAATCTTGCCAAGAAAAAACCCATGACAGATTTACCTTACAATCGCCATAAGTTGGAAATGACTTGAATGCACACAACAACAAGGAGACAGAAAAAACAAGTATATAAATGACAAAGCACGAAGGAACAGAATGGAAGGGGGAGAGACAGAGAAGATGACATCAATGCTGCAACTTTCATAAATCCTAACATATCTAGGTTAATCATACAACATCATCCCAAAAATTGGAGCACAACTTTAGATTTCTTTTTCTTCTTTGCCTTCCTCCTGGGACATGTTATCTTTATTTTCTCAGAGAGGACTGCGAGATCCTCCACTGAGAGAAGAGAAACAGAGAGAACTTCCAGATCTGTAGAACAATGTATTTTGCTGCCACAGCCAGCCAGAAAATCCAGATTCTAGTGTGAACCTGTTGAGTGACATAACTATGTTGGCATAGATGACGGCATCAGCCATAGTGGGGCACTAGCAGGAGTCAAATGGCTGTGTGTCTTGTAATGATAGGGGGCAGCAATGAAGAATATTTCTATCAGGAGAGACAGACTCCCTGCCATCTCTCTTTCTCCAGTGACAGAGACAACTTTGCCTTGTTACTGCTATGCACTGCTCCAAAAAGTGTCCTACACCAGTGTAATGGAGTGTCACACTGTGGGTAACTGACAGGATTCCAGTACCTTACTCTATTTACCATGTCCCTCTCTAGCAGAATATTATCCTAAAACCCCGGGAGTAAAATATATACCATAAAGTCCAATGCTGTATCTAGTACAGTGGTGATACATCTCACTGTCTCCTGCACAAAGTGCAGTGCCAGGACAGGGCCATAGTATTTGGATTAGGGTGCCTCCATTTTAGAACATGTTCAGTACTTGTTACGCTCCAGTTAGTAAAGTTTCCCTTGTGTCCAATGTATGCCCAAGATGTTATATTCAGTGGGTTAAATCTGTCCCATGTCCATTAAGTGTATAAGATAATATTTTGCCGGAGTTAAGGGAATTGCAACTCCAAGACAAAATTTGCATTTCTAAGAATACAGTTCCGGTGAGAGGAATTTAGTGTCCTCTTTAGATCAATAAGTTGCTTGATTCACAGTTCATCTAACATAGATCCTAGTTGAATTCTAGCATAGGGGTATAGAAGCCTTTGGGCCATGGGAATGCCTCCACTGTGTTTATGAATATAAGTATCCAAGTATTCTCTGGGGCATTCAGACTTAGGCAGTGCTTAAATTATAGATGCTGCCAGAAGATAACTTTGAGAAGCCTGAATTCTGACTTAAGGTCATCAAATGATTTGAAGCCTGGCATAAACTTCCCAGAAACCAGCTTCAGTATCACTGGCATTTGTGGAATTTAGATATTTTTCAGCAATTTTTGCAGGTTGCAGTCATGAATGATATGCATATATGTGTTAGAAATCAGCCCATGAATAATGGAAGTGTATATTGGATAGTTCCAACAGCCATATATTAAAATAAGAGCTGAAATATACAGCTCTTTTTTCTGTGATTTGATATTAATGTTCTATAGAAAATAATGTAATTCCAAGAAGTTAATATAATGAAATTCTGGAACACTTTGGCTTTGGGCTGTTTCATATATTAATTTGGTTGTTAATCAAATACCTGTTTAAATAAATTATTTATTTTAGCTGTATCTGTTTTAACTTTTGTAAGCTGCCTTGAGTCATAGTCTGGGAAAAGGGTGGAGTATAAAATATATTAGGAAGAGGAATAACAGTAGATATTCATTTAAAATAAGTCTGTCCTTAAAACAAGGAAAAATGTTGTTTAATCATTTGCATTTTGTTCAATTAACAGATTAATCAATTATTTTTAATGTGCATTTTACCAGAATGTAGATATACAGTGCATTCCTTTCTGTGGAATTTTTTAAAAAAACTTTTTAAAATCTCCAATATAGAAACTAGCTTTAAGTGGCAGCCACATTGGACGGACTATAAACCATCAGTGAATTGATTGGTCTGTTTAGTTGATTGGTCTGTTAGCCAAATAAAAAGTCAATGCTATGCGCTTTTACACAGAAGTAAATCTTTCTGTGTTCAGTGATACCTACTCCATCATAACTGTATTTAGGACTGTAGCCTGAAGTTTTAGGATTGCAGCCTAAACAGTCCATGCAGATGAACAGCCACTGTTAAACTCTTCTGGTGCTCTCCCTGCTAGAGTAGAAGAAAGGAGGTCTCTCTCTACTCCCTTTTAGCTACCGGTTCACCTCCCAACCCTCTTCCAGTGTTTTGATGGAAAGAGAAATCACTACACAAACTCCAGGCTGGATATAATCCACACATATATTCCAGTTCCAGGGATATATCTGGGGAACAAAGGGTCATTCTTTATTTATTCCTGACATCCACTCCAGATTTTCCTCTTTCTGCCCTTACCATCAAAGCAAAAACAATAGAGCAACCACAGCAATGGAATGTTTAATCATTGACCAAGAAGAACTGTCACAGTGGAACTTCCTCTCTGTGAGTGGATCTCCCTTACTCTCCACAGAGAGGAGGCCTGCAGTATCCAGTGGTTTCCAGTATATCTTCCTGAGGTGCATAGGATTGTACTCCAAGGCAGCAATCTTCCTTGGAAGAATAAATCTTATTCACCCAGTAGGATTTACTTCTGAGTAAAGATTTTTAAGATTACACTGTAATTACAGCGATCTTCCATTGCAGAGTGTGAAATGTCTACAAGCACTGCCTAATGTAATTTACTGTTATGTTATTTCTCTCACTCTGCTTTTTGTTTTTTTAGTTTCACACAGTCGCTATGACTCCTCCAAATCAAGTACTTATAAGCCGAATGGAACAGAAATTGCAATACAGTATGGACAAGGATACATTAAGGGTTTCCTTAGCCAAGACATCGTCAGAGTAAGTGCTACAAAGGGGACAAAATCATTCCTTCCTTTGACTCAGGTGCCTTTATCCTTCTGAGAGAAGGGGGAGGCATTGGTGCAATGGCTTCTTTCTGCTTGGTTAGCACAAGGCTATTGACAACCCTGGGTTCTCTCACACAAAGTAACAGGAGCCATTTCTATCCTGGACTGTTCTAGTGCTATTATTCCACTTTCAACATCCTATGGAATCCTGGGGTTTGCAGTTTAGGGAGAGGCCTCATAGGTACTTTTGAACTCATCCAGGGAGAATCTCAATACAGTCATCCCTCCACATTCGCTAGGGTTAGGGACACAGGACCCCCCCCATGGAAGTGGAAAACCCGTGAATAACTCTAGGCCATCCCAAACCATCTTTAACACACAAAAAAGTCTGATCACCATATTCAACCCACCGTGGATTCCTTTGAGGCATCAGGGTTTCTTCACAAGGCAGAAGTGGGGGGGGCTTGGGGGGCTTTCCTGCCACCTCTACTGCCGACCCACACCATTTTTAATAGGGACTTACAAGCCTCATTTGCAGTTTCTCAGTCTCACGCAGCTTGCAGTCCTTATTAAAAATGGCACAAGGAGGCAACAGAGGTGACAGCAAATAAGCCGTGAATAAACAAATCTGCAAAAGTGAAACCCACAAATGTACAGGGCTGACTGTAATTCAATCTCTCTTGTGTCATTTCACCTATCAAGTATTTTTTTCTTTAATTTTTTAAAAATATTTTTGTTGGATTTTTTTTCAAATTCCCAGAACGGGGGGAAAACAAGGGGAAACGGGGGGGGGAGAGAATAAAAATGAGGAAGAAAGGGGAATACATGGAATATGAATGTGTGCTAGGCATATACATTAATATCAGCTGACCATATCTCCAAAAAAACACATATTTCTTCAAGTTGGTATCCATCAAATACACGTTCAGGCATAGTTAAAGCAGAAAGACCTTCTGACCATTGAACTATAGGTGGAGAATCTTTATCTTCCTTTATCTTTCCAGCTTTCATCTTTTGGCAATAGTAAATGCATACCCCATCCAATCTGCTGATTGTTTAAAAGAACATGTGTCCACAAATAGCAAAGATTTTTCAAGTATATAACTGGTACTGTAATACAAGTCAACCAAATGAACACACTGGATTCAACTGCCATAATGATCACCTAGAACCTAGGAAAGTGACTTTTTGATAGGGATGGGATGAATCTAGAATTTTCTGAATCCGAATCCCTGGAAGGTTCTGGGAATCCACAAATCTCATGAATCTCAAATCTTTTGAATCCTTTTTTTAAAAAAAAGTTTTGAAAGTAAGGGAAAGAAAGCACCTCTACTGAAAGGTGTTTTTGAAGCAGAATTTGACATCTTTGTTTAATGAAAAACAAATTAAATAATAGTTTTCACTTTCAGGAAGACTTTTAGGATCCCAAGCAGGACTGCACTGGTGGCGGGCAGGAAAAGGGCAGGGAGCATGAGATTGCACTCCCCACAATCTTCTTCCACCTGCCCTGGGCAGGATCGCACCAGTGGCAGGCAGGAAAAGAGTGGGGAGTGCAAGATTGTGCTCCCCAAAACCTTATCCCACCTACTCCAGGCAGGATCGCGCTGGTGGCAGACAGGAAAAGAGCAGACCCACAACCTTCTCCCGCCTGCCCTGGGCAATATCAGGTTGGCGGCAGGCAGGAAAAAGCAGGCCCATAAGCTTTTCCTGCCCGCCCTGGGCAGGATCATGTTGGCGGTGGGCAGGAGAAAAAGCAGGCCCACAACCTTCTCCCACCACCTTGGACAGGATCCCACTGGCAGCAGGCAGGAGAAAAGCAGGGAGCATGAGATCTGTATTTTTTGGTTGGTGGATTCAAAAGATTTGGTTTGCCTATTTTGGTGCGGGGATTCAGATCTGTGAATCTTGAATCCTTGCCGAGGAAGATCTGAGGATTCCGCTGGCCCATCCCTGCTTTTTGAACTACAGCTCCTATAACCCAACAGGCTAGCATTGTTCCATTGCCACACTAATTGGGAGGCACTGGAAGTTGCAGTCAAGGAAGCAACTCTTCTAGTTTCTGCACTCACCCCATTTGTCCCAGAAATTGTCCCCGTTTTTCTTCTCCCTTTGAAAGGAGGCTGAGGTAGGGTTGTTGGCATTTCACAATGTTTGTGTTTGTATTCATAAATATCAAGTAAGTAGAACAGAGGTAGAGCTGCTGCTTGAACATTTTCAGAGACAGCCAGGTCTACTATTCCCACTGTGTCTGTCCTCTGGGGAAACAGACTGTACCCTAAGATGCTACTTATAGAGGACTTGGGATGGAGTGCTCTTTCCTCCTCGAACACATGCCAGATGAGATGAGAAGCATCTACTTCTGAGTTACAACCAACTACAGTTTGTTGTTATGTAGTTCAACAATGCTTGATTGAAAAGAAGCAAAGACCAAACTCTGATTTCTGATCTTGACTTTCTCCAATAATCCACAGTACAAATCAATGTTGTTCTAGTAAGAAATTGTTCCAGGATTATGTGAAAGATGGGCACCAAAACCTCTGATTTTATATGGCACTTTGGATATTGCCAAAGCATAGAGAAGCAAGAGATGAAATCATGCTCCACACTGCCAAGTGATCCTTCATTGCAGGCCAGAGGAAATGAAAAGGATCAGGGTGCTTGTTGCCTGGTATTGGCAAATAGTCTGACTACCAGGGCCAGTCATACTTTGGGGGGCCCTCCTAGCATTGGTGAAGAAAGAGGACTTACCTGCTGTACCACTTATAATTATTTAACAAGAGGATGTAAAAGAGGGGTGAGCATATTCCAGAGCAAAGAGGGCTGCAGCATTGTAGCCAACATTTTAAATGCTTTCTGGTCACCTCTCTTGACAGCTAGTTCATTGTGGTAAGCATCCAAAATAGCATGGAATACATCCCACCCCAAATGTTTCACCTTTAAAGTGCAACTTTTTGGCCAAACATGTAAGGGATGCCAGAGACTATGAGGCTCAATAGGGACCCCCAAAAGCCACACTGGATATACCTTAATGCAGTGATGTAGACTCAAGTCAACAGACTTGGACTCAAGTTGGACTTAAATCGCTTCGGTGACTCGACTCGGACTCGACTCAGCCGTAAATGGTGCACTGACTCAACTCGAGACTTGTATATTTTTAATGACTGACTTGATGCCCTTCGTTCAGTAAGATAACTCCTTCATCCAAAAACCTTATGACTTTGAACAACGCCTCCATCTCTTTTTGCCTATTAGTCACATGACAAGCCCAAAGTGTGGGTACATTTCTCAGAGGGGAACAACAAACAGGTTAGGCAATGGGCTTTAGTAAGGTTTGTGGTCTGCTCAGCAGCCTGTTCCTGCTGCATATTGGAGGAGCCTTCTAAAACATTTCCTAAGAGCAAAAGACAAGACTCGCTCCCAGAATGCAGGGTGCATTTCTCAGCGGGAAACAGCAAATGTGTTAGGCAAAGGGCTTGAGGAAGAAGGATCCTTCTTTTCAAAGCTTTTGAATCTTCAGTAATGGGGAGTAAGATAGGATCCTACTCCCCACTTCTGAAGCTCAGATGGCAAAATTGAAAATATGGAGAGCTGACTCTGCTTAAATTGTTAAAACTGAATTTATTTCACTCTATCCAATAATTCTGGAATTTTGGTTGGCGTATAAAGTTGGCTTCCAGACTTGAGACTTGACTTGAAAGTATCTTCAAGGACTTGAGACTTGACTTGACACTCGGAGTAAAAGACTTAAATACATCACTGCCTTAATGCTACATGCAGCTTATAGGTCATTCAATTCCCACCCCACCCCTGATATAGAAGAATGAACATTTTTCAAGGACACCAAAGATATTTACTAAGATACAAAAAAGGGGACAATGCTAACTGCACCTACAGAAAGATCCTGCAACTTCAAGTTCCTTTGCTGCTTTTAAACTGTTATTTTTATTTGATATATATTGCTTTCTCTTCTCTAATATTAGATCACTCTTTGTCTATCTATATATATATAGCGGTTAAGAAAGCTATAAACAGAGTAGCATGGTCATCACTCCTCATGCAAGTCTTCCCTCGACTGCATTGTTTCTATGTGGCTATCAGGTGTAAGAAAGGCAAATTTAAGAGCTGTTTTATTTCCTGTTAGCTTGAAATACCAAATCTAGCAATTCAGTGTGATACATCTATGACTTTGCTCCTTCATTGTTGTTTTTCTTGTGTCATTCTCTCCAGGTTGCTGATATCCCTGTCATCCAGGTGTTTGCTGAAGCTATAGCACTGCCTAACAAGCCTTTCATCTATGCCAGATTTGATGGGGTACTTGGTATGGGGTATCCCAGCCAAGCCATTGATGGTGTTATTCCAGTGTTTGATAAGATAATATCTGAAAAGGTCTTGTCAGCAAAAGTTTTCTCTGTCTATTATAGCAGGTGGGTGTTTTTAGGAATATAAGCCTGTAGTCTAAGACAGATGAGGGGAGTACATAACAAACAGTGTTTGCTTTGGATGAAATAACAGAGACTTGATACACCTACAAAGTTCCTATCTAAATATGGTTCCACCTCATCGCTCAGCCTAATGTTCTTAAGAAAGTCTCAGGATTTGGGAGAAAACCATGAGTTAATTTGAGTCACTGTTTATTCCCAGAAAATGAACCTTTGTAGAACAGTGCATTTTCTTCAGCAATGAGTCACTACAACGAACACATACAAGATTTAAGGCAAATTGGCAGTGCATTGTTGAGACTCCAATGCTGAAACTGAGGTTTCATTTCTGATGTTAAACTTCTGGACTCATTAAAAGTTTGTCACCAAGGCTCACCGCAATTTTGCAGTGCAATAGCAAGGGAGAAAGCAAAGAAGAAATGACCATAACAATGTGTATTTAAATATCACCTTCCGTAATTATCAAGTACCTATGTATTTCCAACCTGTTTACAAAGTGTTTCCAGTAAACTATAAGCATTTCTGTGTACTTTTCTCCATATCACAGAAGGGATGTTATGCTCAAGAGACACAGGCTATCTTAAGTTTATCTAGCAATATGAAATTTGAACTAAGGTTTCAGATCAACAGTCACAGTCGATTTCTTTGCCATTACCACTATAGACGAGGGCTCTGCTTGTATCTTTCAAAGTTATGAAGCAGAGGAAATTTCAGTCAGAAGAAAGGCAAAATTTCCTGAGAGGTACCCTTGTTATCTCACTCTTGAATCCTAATCTTGAACCCTCCTGTGCTACATTCTGATGGAAACACTGGAAATATTCTGGCTCTGTCCGATGGCTTGATCATGTTACTTTTTTGGATGAAAATGTCCAGAATTCCCATGCTGGTTGTCATTCAAAAAAAGAAAATTTTCCAAGCTCTGCCTTGTCCTGACTAGTAAATATGAAACCAGCTTTGCAACCTCAGGTAGCACAGTAGTATATATGCCATTCTCTTTACTTACCACTTATCTAACTCCTCTCATACTGTTCAGTGCAAAAACCTTCTCCTTGCATAACCTGATGTACAAGTTTCCTTACCCATGTCAACCAGAATCTGGCAGAGCCTAGAGTCGAGGAGAAACCATGTGGTACAGTGGTTAATGTTGGACTGACACTTAGAAAATTTAAGCTCTAGTTCCCACAGATTTAAGAAACGCTGGGGCCTCAGCCTGACCTGCTTCAGTGGAGAGTTAGAGGCATGAGGAAGCTGGACAAGTCAAGCATCCTATCTAGAGCTCATTAGAAACGGTACTAGTGTAACTAATAAATGCTATCTGTCCCCTCTGGGCTTCTTTGCCCATATTTAAGGTACAAGAGTAGCCAGGATGGAGATTAACTCTATGATCTTGTCTTATTTTAGAAATTCTGAGATGAACACTGGGGGAGAGATTATCCTGGGAGGCAGTGACCCATCTTACTACACTGGGGCCTTTCACTATGTCAGCATTAGCAGGGAAGGCTATTGGCACATTGATCTTAAAGGGTAAGTGGCATGCAATTTAAAATCAGCAAGCGGGGAAGGCAGACTGACCATCATAGTGGGGTCACTAACACTGAATGACAGTGTCCCCTGCTATAAATATCAAACTGAGACACAAGATTGTGGGGGGAATATAAGAATTTGTCTGAAACCTCAAAAGCTATTTTGATTTCTCTACAGGGTGTCTGTGGGGAGTGAGATGCTGTTCTGTCATCAAGGTTGCACAGCAGCAGTAGATACTGGATCCTCCTTTATTACTGGTCCAGCTAGTGCAGTATCCATTTTGATGAAAGCCATAGGTGCTACTTTGCTTGAAGAAAGAGACGTAAGCAAACTGAACATTTTCCCCCAACAGCTTATCCTCTCTTCTAGTATTGGGCAAGGAGATGACTTTCCAAAAAGTCATAATAAAAAATTCAGTGGGATTCAAGGTCTAGTTGCTTTCCTGTGCATGCAAGTACCCTCTTTGTGCCCTGGAATCTGTAAAGCCGCAGGTGTAATCAGGGCTGAAAGCCTTGGTTTTCCCAGTATTGTGATATATTCAAGAAGCGACGACTGTGGGCTGATTTTACCACAAGTTTGCTTGCAGATTAAAATCTGGCCAGGAATAAGAGACTCCTATTGGGACTAGGCTTTCACCTTTTGTTTGAAGTAGTTTACCTGCCTTTAGCCGGGGACATAGGATCTGAAAGAAGCTTTCCTTTTCCAGTAATTCCTTTTTGTTTTTTTCATGCAGTATGTTGTTGAATGTAAGAAAATCCACTTGCTGCCTGATATTTCCTTCCATCTTGGAGACAGATCCTACACGCTTAGTGGCCATGCCTATGTCCTCCAGGTGAGATGCTAGAAAATGGCTTGCAATGAGAAGCTACGATTTGATATGGAGAAGCTAGGAATAAACAGTAGATGGAATAGACACACTTATTGCTGCATGAATTCCAACAAAGAGCATGCCACTTCCTACATGTTATTCTTGCTAGTAAACTGGGAATTACATCGCTTTTCAAATTCCACTACTTAAGACATCCTATTTAAATACAGTGGTATTTCTGCCAAATAAGGTGTTTTTAGAAACAGTTGGATTCTCTACCTAAAAAGTTAATTTGTATCCTGCCTTTCTCCCCAAATGGCAGTTAAGGTGATTTTCAACTAATGATGATAATTATCCTGAAGCAAAAGTATTTTCATAGCACAAGTGAAATAATAACAGTGAAGATTCTCAAATACCCAGCTTTACCATTTGCAGTCATTAAAAAAAAAAGGTATGCATGCATTTCAAACCCATGCATCCTAATGTTGAATCAGAGGTCTAGGAAGATCCTGTTTGAACAATCAACCAAACACAATACTGCAAAAGACAGTGATATCTGAGCAAATTCTGGTGGGATCTGGCAGCTGGAGGAAAGTTCAGGCAGCCAGGAAATGAGGCAGCAGCTCACAGCACAATGCTGCTAGGCATCACCCAGCACACTGAGCTGTCTCACTCCTCTGCTTGGTTGGATCCTTCTCTTTACAGCATTCTGACTACGGGAAAGAGCTGTGTGTTGTGGCGTTCTCAGCTTTCGACATTCCTCCTCCACTGGGCCCTCTCTGGATTCTGGGTGCTACTTTCATTGGGCAGTACTACACTGAATTCGACCGTGAGAACAACCGGATTGGCTTCGCCACGTCCCTTTGAAACCAAAAGTGTAATGTTTTGGAAGATGCAAACTTTATAAGAAAGACTGCTTAAACTGTGAAAAAAGAAAGAAAGGCTTAATAATATATTATTTTCAAAAGCACAAATAACTTGTAGCAGTATTGTCTGCAAAAAGCTTCTAATTATTCTGCCATACAACCACAAGTTATAACATCCACTAAAGTCAGCTGGGTGAAGTCTTGTGTTTTCACTCTTAAAAACAGCATGACTTTGATCTTTCCACTTTATATTGTAGTATGTAAAGCAGAATATTCATCGATAACTTCCCTTTGTACTCAGAGGAAGTAGTAAGAATATGGACACATAATATGGTTGTTTCCCTTTACATCCATGGTTACTGCTACTGTTATTGCTTTTGTTGTGTGCCTTCAAGTCATTTCTGACTTAAGGCAACCCTTAGGTGAACCTTGGAAAGGTAGAAGGCTGTAGGAAAAGAAGAAGAAGAAGATGCTGTTATAAGTGGGTAGACTCTATCAAAGAAGCCACAACCCCGAGTCTGCAAGAGATGAGCAGGGCTGCTGATGACAGAGTGCCTTGGAAATATCTCATTCATAGGGTCACCATAAGTTGAAGTCAATTTGATGGCAGTTAACAATACCAAGGCAAACCTATCATAAGGTCTTCTTGGCAAGATTTGTTCAGAGAGAATTTGCCTTTGCCATCCTCTGAGGCTGAGAGAGTGTGACTTGTCCATGGTCACCCCGTGGGAATCAAACCCTGGTCTCAAGAGTCATAATCCAATACTCAAAGCATACTGCTACACTGGCTCTCTCAGTGCAAAGAGCCCGATTGTGAAAGGGCTCACTTGACAGTTTGCCTTAGTTAGGCTAGATACTGAATTGAAAGCCAATGAAAGAAGCGTGGGCAGTAGGGTAGGCTTTGAAAAATGAAAAGGTTGTATCCATTAGGCACTTAAATAATTTTGAAATATGTTTCCTCTCTCCTAATCTCTCCAGGATTTCTCCTGGAGTTTCATTAATACTTTTGTCTATGGATAATTTTGACAACAGATTTGTCAAAAGTATCTATAGGCAGAAGTATTAATGAAACAGGAAATCCTATGAACAGTTTTGCAGGATGCCTTGAATATGGAACACAATAGGATAAGAGTACTTCTGAGTCATGACATCATCATTCTGATATGGTGATTTTTTTTTTTTGCATTAATATTGTATGCCTTCATGTTATTTCACAGAGCAAACAGAACTAGAAAATCATTTGTTTGATCATCCACTACACGGCTAACCTTCCTAAGAGTGTACATAGGATTTCCTGCTTATTTCTCACTGACACAGATCAAAACTTGCTTAGCTTCAGAAGATATCTGTATCGTGTGCATTGAAGCACAACTCAGAAAAGTTACTTTTCTGTATTACTACCCAAAAAATCCCAAGCCAGCATGGCCACTGAAGGATATTGGGAGATGTAATCCAAAAAAATTAACATTGAAAGATATACCCTTAAGTCAAAATCAAGGTACTCATAGAATCATAGAGTTGGAAGAAACCACAAGTGCCACCCAGTCCAACCTCCTGCTATGCAGGAACACACATCAAAGTATTCCCAACAGACAGCCATCCAGCCTCTGTTTAAAAACTTCCAAAGAAGGAGACTCTACCATACTCCATTGTGGCAGCATATTCCACTGCTGGACAGCTCTGACCATCAGGAAGCTCTTCCTGAGGTTCAGGTGGAATCTCCTTTCCTGCAGCTTGAATCCATTGCTCCTTGTCCTAGTCTCTGGAGCAGCAGAAAACAAGCCTGCTCCCTCCTCAACATGACATCCCTTCAAATATTTAAACATGGCTATCATGTCCCCTCTTAACCTTGTCTTCTGCATACCCAGCTCCCTAAGCCGTTCTTCATAGGGCATGGCTTCCAGACTCTGCAAACCTTTGCTGTCAGATTAACCGTGGAGATGCCAACTGAGGGTAAAATCAAGATCTTTGATGTAGGACAGCATTAAGGTTTTCATAGGTTCTGGGCACTCTTGTATTTGACTCCCCACCTCACCTCAATGTACCACTAGGGATGTTTTCACAGGCCCTAAGATCCTGTTTTTGTAGGCCCTGAAACTTCCTAGACTCTAGGCAGTGTGCCTAATATGCCTAATGGATAAGTCAAATACAAATTGTCACAGATTATGATGGTCGTGGAGTACACAGATCATTTTCCTTGTAAAACACTGAAGGAAATTGGCAAAGCAAAAAGCAACTCTCCATGAACATGTGTTTGTACATTTTTTTCATTGACAGAGAGATTGAAATTTGGGCTGGGGAGGGCGGCCTCATATTTTCCAAATCAGTAGAATTAGGTACACATTGGGGTTATTTCTTTTCATATTATACTTTCTTCCTATACAAAGATAATCTCAGTGTAGGAAAATACAAGATTATTGTAATGCATTAAGTATATATGGCACAATAATTTTTCATACTACAATACAAGATTGGGCAAGCAACACACGATTTCTTTTCTCCAGGAAAACAGTACTGCACAAAGCAGTCTTAGTGGCTAATGAGAAACTACATGTGATGCTGAGTCATGTGCTGATCACGTCCCCCCCCGGCAACCCCCAGGATCTGTCTGCTTCATTTTAAATAAAAATGCAGTTGTACATCATGAAGAGAACAACAGTGATGTGGGGGACAATAAAAAATACACCACCTCATTGAAGAGGAGGAATGATACAACCTGGCAATATTTAAAGGCACTGGTGTTGCAAGCAGGTAAGAAAAGAGGCAAATATGAAGTATTCTCTTTTAAAATAAATCAGCTGAAGTTCAAGGTCCGTTGGCAGACCAATCAATCCCTCATAAAATAAAATGCAATCAAAAACTACAAGAGAAACAAATGGGCACATCCAGAGGATGTTCCCCAAAATGATATTGGTTTTTGCAATAAAAGAAATGCATTTGAAAAAGGAAACTGCACTGCTTTATAGCCTCACAGCTTCTAAGATGCAGTGTAAAACATTTGCTCTCCTCTACATCTAATCCAGTTTTCTAAATGGATTGGATTCAGATTAGGACCTGTCATACTGATCTAAATAACCAAAAATGCCTTCTTCAGTCTCCACACCTTTTGGGAGGTGAGCAGTGACATTTAGTACCAGCTGAAGTTGTCAAACAATCTTCAAGAACAGTCCCACACAGAGTGCATTATAGTAGCCAATCTACAAGTCCCTAGTACTTCAATAAGGAGTATCATTGACATATCAAATACATTTGATAAAAGGTGCCTGTCACCAGATCCATCACCTCTTTTTCACAAATAGCAGAATCAAGGAGTAGGCACACCTCTAGTCTGTGAACTTGTAACTAAACAAAGATTTTCCCCACTTTTGATGCAGTTATACAAAGTATCAACCCTCTGCTCTAAATTATAGACAACCCCTGCAATAGACATATTAGCTTCCAGAAATGGTCACTTTAGTGCTACAATCAGAAAGAAAAGAATAAAATTATTCAAGAGCCATCTCACAATGTTCTAATGCAGAGGCCAAGAACCATGGCCCTCCAGATGTTGTTGAACCATAACTCTCACAGCATGACCAATAGTCAGGACAATTGGGTATTCCAAAACAAATGAGGGACACAGGCTCCCCAGTACTATTATAATGGGTATAAAAAAATGTCATAACCCACAGGTTTAGAAGAATCAGTAAGGAGGAATTCCCTCAGCTGTTGGATAAAAATCATCCCCCAAGGCAGTTGGAGTTGTCTCTGTTCCAGTCTAGACATTCAATTGCAACAGGACATTTCATTCAGTAAGAAATGAAGCTGATCTGTCAATAGGTTTTCAGGAGAAAATGTGTCCTGGATCAGACCAAAAGTCTGCTTAACCTAACATTCTGTTCACACTGTGGACAACCAGAGGTCTACGGAAAGTCCGTAAACAGGGAATCCGAACAACAGCTCCCTCTCTCAATAATGCTTGTTTTTTGGTGGTGCAGTGGTTAAATGCCAGTACTGCAAGCCAGAAGGTTGTAAGTTCGATCCTACCCGGCTCCAAGGTTGACTCAGCCTTCCATCCTTTCGCAGGTCGGTAAAATGAGGACCCAGCTTGTTGGGGGCATGTATAGAAATGTTTCGAAATACATGCTATTTGTAAGTTGTTCGCCGCCTCGATCCATATGGAGAGGCGGGATACAAATAAATAAAAAGAAAAGAAAAGAAAAAGAATGAATGAATGAAAGAAAAAGGAGCTAGTCTATATAATCATATGAGATGGTCTCTATTTACATACAGACTATAGAGGACTCTAATCACTACTCTCCTTAAAAACAACCCCCCTCTGCCATCCCTCTGCCATGAAGCACTGATTATTCCTATCAACAAGTGACTCCGTTTTTTCCAGCTGTCTGGCAAGAACCAAGATGGAAGGTGGAACACAAAGACAAATTACACATGGCAGGATTCACAGCCCTTAAGCAACATGAGATTTAATTCCACTCTAGAATTAAATCACCACTGAGTGTTTCTGCCACTCCATTTCTTCAGATAAAGCATCCGAATGACTGTTAGCCCTGCTTATTATCACCTCTACCAGTAAGTGACAGGACAATTTCCTGCCCGCCATTGTGTAGGACATGAAAAGGGTTTTGGATGAGAGCCACTAGTGACCTGCAACTGGGAGGTATTAGCACTTCAGACTGTAACCAACAAGGCAATTATGCTAAAATGAGCCCCACAAAGAAGTTAAGACAATTATAGCCATTCTGATTAAAATAATTAGCGTGATTCTACTTCATCAGAAAAGAAAATCACTCCCTGTTGCTCTATGTCATTTATTTAGCTACCCAAATGAGTTTAGTTAGCAAGGTGACTGTGGAAGAAGTATTTTTATCTCACATAGAAATAAAGCATAGCTTGTTTTGAAAAGTTAATCAGTCAAATTCAAAAGAGGTTCTCCCTTCAAAGGGCTTGTAATATTTTGTTCACCAAAAATCCTGTGGCTCTGATTTATTAAGGTCTCATTTCTCAAACATAATGGCAATGTGTCTGTAAACTGCTTTAAGATTTCAGGTAGCACACAATCTTTAAATACATCAAATAAATAAGAAATAAATAGATGAGATGGTAAGCCTGTTTCTAGACTGCACCGCTTCCAAGTACAGGTGGTGGTCACATGACTGAATGTTCCCGTCTAACAAAGAAACAAACTTGCACACAGAGAACCAGCATGATTGAAAGAAGGGTTCTAGTTTAGGAGGTAGCAACTTAGGTATTGCTAAAATAGAAGACAGAGAGCCAACGAAGTGTAGTGATTTGAGCATTGGACTACAATCCCGGAGATCAGGGTTTGATTCCCCACTTGGCCACGGAAACCCACTGGGTGACCTTGGACACATCACACACGCTCTCTCCGCCCCCCAGAAAACTGAGATAGATTCACCTTAGGGTTGCCAGAAGTCAGAAACTACTTGAAGGCGCACAACAACAGACATAGAAAAAATGCACCACCACCAAAAAAAAAGACATGACTATACAGATTTGCATAGCATTTTTATACGCAAATTGAGGAATACTTACTATGACAGCTCACATCTACAATACAGTTCATCTCACCATAATGGAGAGGGTTTTGATCAGGTGACCTGTGCCGTTCCTCTACATGCAATCCAACTGAGAAGCATGGACTGGCAACTTTAAGGTCCCTATTTTTCCAGATTGCTATTATTCTTTAACTTTAAAGTAGACTGTTCTTCAGGCGGAGAATACTTTCCAGCAGAGGATTACTGGTATCCTCTATAAGGCAGGACACATGGCCACTGAACATTAGCTTAGGGATCTCCAGAAAATACATTCTTTTCTGTTCTTTGAAGTATTTATCTACTAGCAAAAGTATCCAGCTTTCTCATCTCAGTGCTATTTCTTCTCTCTCCTGAATCTTTTACTTTCTAGTCTGTTCTCTTTCTCCACTACTGACTCAGCCTGTACCATTTTTCATAAGTTAGAAGCAAAAATCCCTTAAGTCTTCCTGCCTTGTACTTTTTTTTTCCTTATTCCATTTATCTTTCTTCCTTCTGGGATTCTTTTTTTTCCCCTGTCTTGCTTGCCTTTCCATTCTGGTGCTCACTCAGCCTTCCTCTCTCCTAATTCTCTTCTCCCACAGGCAGAAAGCATTTAACTTTCCAGATGTTATGGGACTGTAACTCCTGGCAAATCTTTTGAGCATGGCCAATGTTGAGGAATTCTGCGAGTAGCCATTCAACAACATCTGGCATACCTCACAATTCCCACCCTTTCTCATCAGGAACCAGGACTTCCTTTCTTTCAGGGTTACCACATTCAAGTTACCCAAATATCTTTATTATGCAAATAAAAAAAGAAGTGGGTCATGAAATGGCTGTTGAACACACATGTATATACACTGCCAATTTCTCAGTTACCTTCTAGGAGGTTTTTGTTTTGTTTTTTTGTTTTTGTGCAGCACTGTGCCTGTCAGAGACATTTCACCTTTAATAGTTGCATGACTGCTACACATGCTATCATTTTCCTATTGTTGTAAATCAGGGCTGGGAATGTTATGTTCCTCCAGATATTGTTAGCCTGCAACTCTCAGTATGCCTCACCATTGGTTATGGGCTGCTGGGATCTGCAATCCAACAACACCACATGATTCCCACTCCATACTGTAAACCTATGCTTTGGGATATGCTCCACCTGTTGAATTCTTGCCCAGCACGCACCTACTTAACTGCTGTACTGTTCAAGAACTGGGTTTATTTCCCTGTCTCCCCAAGTTATTTTGGTGCCAAACAATGACACACATTACTGCTACAGCATAAGTTTGATTGGTAGCATTCCAGCCCTTACATTAATGGAGTCCAGTAAGCCCCCAGAGCCAGGGGTAGAACTGAGCCCCCAAACTAATTCTACCCAAACTAGCATCAGCTGGTGATCAAGTTCCCCACTGCTGGCTACATGGGGAGTCTGGGTTGAGGTGCATCCCAAGGGTGTGGGGGGTAAGACTGAGGGAAGATGGGGAAACAAACAAAGAAAAGTCAAGTGTGCAAGTGTGTCTGCACTCACCTCCCCCATTAGCTGTGAAAGCTGTGCAAGGAACAGAGGAAAATTCACTCTCATAGTCCTCATCCCTTTTCCTAGCCCCAAACTAATGCAAAATTTAATTAAAAAGGTCATTAGTAGAAATGGCCTCTTTCTGTGTCATCGGGCAGCTGTTAACATTTGGCCATGATGCTAACAAGGACTCTAAAACCCATCTGACTGATAGCACAGGCCCAACTCATCACAGCTGCCAAAACTTAAATGTTACTTAAATGTCATTCTCACCAAGTTCACTAGGGCTTATTTTCAAATAAATATACTCAGTTCACTTGAAAACAAAAACCACTTTAAAAACTAGCAATTGTTGTTATAGGATAATGGATTGCACCAGAACAATGAGGCAAGTTGAAGCCCATAAAAGCCTCTGCTATCATGTTTGTCAGCCTTTAAAGCAGCGGTTCTCAACCTGCGGGTCGCGACTGCTTTCGCAGGGGTTGCAGGGTTGCCTAAGACCATTGGAAAACACATATTTCCGATGGTCTTAGGAACCGAGACACTGCTCCTCTATCCGTCTCCAGGTGGGTCCGTCCACATGCAGATATGCCCACATACGAGTACCCGGCATGATGACATCATCGTCCCAACCCCATCACATACACCCTGTACAAATAATGTACTCATGCGGACCAGTCACACATGTGTAGAGAGCAGCTGCTGCGTAGAAAGCAGCTACTCTGTTAAAAGCAGCTACTGTGTTGAAAGCAGCAGTATTGGAGGTAAAATGACACTATTTGTAATTAGAAATAAATATTTCACAATATATAATTACATATTGTTTTTGTGATTAATCACTATGCTTTAATTATGTTCAATTTGTAACAATGAAGATACATCCTGCATATCAGATATTTACACTACAATTCATAACAGTAACAAAATTACAGTTATGAAGTAGCAACAAAAATAATTTTATGGTTGGGGGTCAGCACAATGTGAGGAACTGTATTAAAGGGTCGCGGCATTAGGAAGGCTGAGAACCATTTCTTTAAAGGGCCACGGCATTGTTTTTATCAAGACTGGCATTTTTCTCCCTTGCCTATAAGTAAATTATAGCTGCCTCCACAAAAAACATGCCGGTCTCTTACACCTGCAGGCCACTCCACAGGGAAAAGGGCTTCGCATGCAATGCATTTACACTTAAAGGGCAACCTGAACTGTTAACAGAGGAGGGCCAGCCCTGCCATTGTGCAGAGGGAGGCAGCCGATCTGAGGTGCCATCAAAGGGCCACGAAGCATTCATTGTCCAATTTGCCATTCATGCATCTGGACTGCCAGGGAAAAGGGGAGGCACACGATGACACTTCTGCCAGGGGTGCCAAAACAACTCGGCCACTTTTACACAGAGCCAGTGTAGCCAAGCTGTCCGACTACGGCCTTGGAGCCCCTGGTTCAGCCATGGAAACCCACTGGATGGCCTCGGGCACATCACATACTCTCAGCCCCCAGAAAACCCTGTGATTCGTTTGCCTCGGGGTCACCATCAATTGGAAATGACAGGAAAGGATAGGATAAAAACCTCTCTGGCTAAGCGTGGGAAAGCGACCGGTTTGGCCACGTGGGCTTGGACCTTTTGGGAGTTGCAGTCCAACCAGTCATTTCCCCAAGCTCCGCCAGGTAGTCTCTTTTGCTCCCTGAGGAGGAGCAGCCGGGGGTACCCCTTCTTCCCCAGGAGCTCATCCAAGAGGAAGGAAGGGGAGGGCGCCATCTGCGGCCAAACTTCAGGCAGCCAAACGTTTGGGGCCCCTGCAGCTGGGCACCGCCCGGCCTCTTACCACGCCGGATGAGCCCCCCCGGCAGCATCCTGGCCTGAGCCTGGCACCGCTCCGCTTGGTGCTGCCGCCGCTGCCGCCGCTCCAACAATGCTGGGGCTGGGGGCCGCGGCGAACCCAAGCCCTCCTCCCCCTCTGACATCACAATCTGGGCCGCGCCGGATGTTCCAATAAGAGCCGTCCTGCTCGGGAGGCGCGGGAGAGGAGGAGACGGCCGAGTGACTCATGGATTCCGCCCGGGGCTGGCCCCTCCCCTCCTCCCGGCCCCCTCCGAGCCCCTCCACATGGGCTACCTGGCCCGCCTCCCGCCGCTGAGGGGGTGGAGTGGCCGGCCGGGGCTGCGCTCGCCTCCCTTCCGCCCCCCCCACTCGCCCGCCCTGCCGCCGCTGCCGCTCCTGCACCTGAAGAGAACGGCGGCGGCGGCGGCGGCATTGTGGTGGCTTTGGCGGCCGCCGATGGGGCATGGAGGGAGCCGAGGAGGAGACCCCGCGCTTCTCTCCGAACCACCCGGCCATCCGGCGGGTCAGCATTGCGGTGGAGGAGACCAACGTCCTGCCGGGGGCTCTGCAGCTGATCCGAAAGCTGAGACCACAATGGGAGACCGAGCGAGTTAAAACCAAGGTAGACACACGCAGAGCCCGCCCGCAGCCCGGAGTGGTCTGCCCAGCAGAGCCCTCCCCCTCCCCTCCCTCCCTGCCCCGTCTCCCGCGCGTCGGGGCCGGGAGCCGGGAGCCGGGGCCGGCCGGAGGAGAGCGGAGCGCAGCCAGGAAGGCAGGGGGGCGAGCCGCGTGCGTGGCGGGGTCGGGTGGGGCGGGGGGCGGGAATGGGAAGGAAACGCAATCCCTCTCCCTCCGCTCCCCCCGCTCCCCAGCATGCAACAAGTCTAGGGTGGGTTCGGATGCCAGAAGGAGAGCCCTCGGGTGTGACCAGGGCATCCCCCGCGACGTCGTGCCTCCCCGTGGGCCCCTCGTGCCCAGGACGCTTCCAGAGCGGTCGGTGGTTCTCTCGCAGCCCCAGGGCGCCGGCGTCGGTTCCTCGCCCCGGCTGCTCGGGGCGGCTCAAGGGGGGTCTTTGCAGGCGCGGCGGTGCCCCTGGTCTGGAGTACAGAACCAAAGTGAACCGTCCACATGGTCTCCCGCAAGGGTGGAGTCCTGAACGTGGGCGCCTGGCACACCCAGTCTTTCCCCCCCGGTTTCTAAAGGCAAGGGAAGCGGCTCGGCTGTTTCTGCCGCACGCACGCAGTCATTCGCTCCCATGCACACACACACACACACACACGGGCTACGAGGGGCTGTAAGGCACTGAAACAGGAATCAATAGACTACATCTTGTGTCTGGTTCCTGGTGGTGTTTTCTTGTTTAGATGTGGGGACCTGTTCAGTAGGGGATGTAGTAACAGACACATGCACAGGGCAGGGTGTTGTCAAGCTGTGTTTGGAGCACAGGGTTTGGCAATCCCTGCCTGTGTCCAGCCAGACTATAATTTCCTTTCTCTCTGACTCAGTTTTCACATCTATAAGACAAATGGAGTGAACATGCTTTCTTCTCCCATTCATCATGGGACGTGGCTCCATAGACATTCTGTTCAAGTCTGGGAAGCACTCCGCTTTCCAATCTGGGGTGTACAATCTGTGCAAGGCATGCCTAATTTGTGCAGAATCTATGCCAATCTTCTCACTTGTCTGTATGACAGTCCTGGGGAGTAACAAACTGTCCATACTCAGAACAATCTGAACTCAGAGAGGGCTGACACACCTTATCCTTGTTTTCCCCAAAATGCAGAAAAACAAACACGTATGCACGCAATACATAGAAGCTGAGATGGCTGGTGATTTCTGGACATTTTAGACCACAGTTCCCACAATTCTTGACCATAAACAGTGCTGGCTAGGGCTTGAAGGAGCTATAACTGAAAACTTCTGAAGGGTCTCAGTTATTGGCTGGCACAGGACAGTATCAAAACTGGATTGCAGGAAGTTACTATACCCCTTAACGATTCTGAGGCCCCTCCACACATACACACACAAAGGAAAAAACTATAGGTTATTCTTAGGATAATTCAATTTTATTTCACATTTGGCAAGTGCTGCAGGAAGGAGCTTGCCATAAATGGCACAAATGGAGCTATGCTCCATTCTATACAGCAACCTTTCCTACAACATGGCCAGTGCAAATCTGGAAAATATATTTGTCTTACCACTCCTGTTTATCCTATGGCAGGGTTCAACTGGGTTCTTTGGGATGAAAGAACCACTTTGTTAAGTGCAGTGTGCATAGTCCCTGGCTCAAAGGATTTCAGGCTACATTCTTGCACCATGTCAGTGAGTGCAACTTTGTTCAGGTCAGCACTGAGTAATGCAGTATGTTGGATCACTAAATAAAGCTGGGGTGTTTAACGTTCTCCTTTGGCTAAGATGTGCTTGGGTTTACTGGAAGCAGCTTCTGAAGAGGCGGTACAAAGCCTACTCAGATTCTGCTCCAGATTAACTGGTACGCTTTGACTTTGTTAATCTGATTTAACAACTCAGTCCCTTAAAGCAAAAGTGGGAAACCTGTTGCATCCCAGCTGTGGCTGGATGTCTCCCATCAACCACAGACTGTATGAACAGTCAAGGATGATGTGAATCGTCATTCAGGAAGAGGACCACAGATTCTCTGGCTTTCCCTTGAAGCATCACGTTACTTACACTTACCTTTTCAAATGACAGCACTTTATTCTCTTATTACCAAAATGAACTGCTTTGATGTTGACATGAGGCATGAGAAACTGCTGTTCCTCTTTGTTTTGCATCTGTGCTTGGAAAAAAGTAGATGCTCTTCAGTGTCCTCTTGAGTAGAATGGGGGAGCCTTGGGGGTTGTCTTTGAAATGAAAGAAGCTGCCAAGCTATTTCTGCCCAAGAGCAAAGCGTCAGTTCCAGTGTACTCCTGAACTGTCTTATGAGGTTTGATGAGCAAATATGATTGGGCTCAGTGACTTAAGGTATTCCCCTGCAAACAAGCAGGCAGGTGTAGATTATTTTTTTTTTTTTTGGCCAAATTTGGAAAATACACACTCAGGAATCATATCAAGAAATATGACTGGATCCAAAGAAGTGTTTCTTCTCCCAACCTCTTCCATAACTTTTCCAGTTCCATTTCTCCATTCATCCCACCAAGTGAGAAAGGAAAAAGAAAGGTAAGAAAAGGTAAGGAAAAAGAAAGCTCCCAGCTTCTGTTCCACCATTTCCCAGACTTCTTGGGCTGCTATTGTTCCTGCTTTAAAGTACCTTAGATAGCAGAGGACACACACTCTGATCCAAGCTAATAACTTTTTTTAGGGGTGGGGGAATGCTCACTTTGTAAGTCAGGGTAGAAAGTGTGCAGCCCTCCAGATGAGTTGGATTGTAACTCCCAGAAGTCATCACTGATGGGACTTGTAGCCTGACATCATCTGGAGGGCCACATGATTTCTACTTCTGTTGTAAGTAAAGTAAGCATAAACAAATTCATATCTTGCGCGAGGTGATTACAAACCTCTATGGTCATCACTACCTTGAATCTTCTGAATAGAAAGAACACTGAACTGAACAGATTTTCCCTATTTATTTTTGAGAATTTTTATACTTGACCTTACCAGAAAGGGTGGCTAACAATGAAAAGAAAATTCACCGAGACACAAAACTGTATCATGGTCAGACAGTATGTTTTTGTGAATCGCATGGTGGTGAAAAAGGAGAATGAGTATAAATTCCAGAGCCTGGAAAAGTTACTTATGTGGGTTGCAGCCCCAGAGTCAGCATGGGGATTCAGGGAAAAGTAGTCCAAACGAATATATTTTTCCTAGTTTTGACAAGTTTTAGGAGTAATCTGCCACAGGTACAGAAGGCACCTGTAGTAGCAGTCTCCTTCCCCACTAAAATGGAATGAAAGCGAGACATAACCCCCTGTGGGGAGATCCCAAAGTCTGCATTGAAATGAGAGTGGCCTTTTGAAAGAGTCAGAGCTGGATTTCTTACGTTTTTCCGCATGACCAATTTGGCTGCGTGCCCTCAGCGAGCAAACTCTCAGCAAGCATGGGGAGTCTGTGGCAGAAGGATCATTACGAATTTATAAATTGCCAATTATAATCAAACAGAATAGGCAGCATGGAAATGAATACTAAAGGTTATCTGCAGAAAGCCAAGAAACAAAGCGCTAAACAGTAAGCTGTAAGCTCATTGGGGCAGAGATTTTGTATATATGTTATACGCCTGTTTGAGTGATGCTCAGATTACAAGAGGGAAGTATAAATATCTGCCCCCTTTATGTTTTGTGAGTGTGCCCTTAAAACTCTGTTAGAAGGATATTGGGGGCTCCTAATTTGATTAAATTTGGAAGATGGGATTGTAGATTTCCCCCAAGTATCCCATAATCACCTTTATCCCCTTCAGTTAAGCCTTGGGTATAAAGTTCAGTGTTTAGGACTGAATTTTCAGATCTGCTGTGCCCTGTATCTGCCATGATGGAGAAATTCTAACAGTGAAAAATTGGTAGTGGGGGTAGGCATTGTGATTAAAGCAAGGGAAGTAGGAAGGTGTAGGAACAGAAAACAGACTTTTCCCATCAAATCAACCTCTCATTCAAGCCCCAGAACATTCTGTATGTCTAAACTTGCAATGAATCTTGCAGTGCCCACAAATGGATGGCATTTAAAGTACTGTAGGCATCTAGCATTAATAACTGAGAGTGTGTTCTATACACAGTTATAGCAATTTAATACCTCTTTAACTGTTGTGACAACTACCTATACAATCAAGGCATTTGTGGTCAGAGGAGGTACTTAGAATTCTCTGTTATGGAGGTCTAGTGAACTCTCCAGAACTTGGCACTAGAGATTTCTATTAGATAATTTGATATACCTAACCAAACTAGGATTCCACAAGAAGGTATCAAATTATGGTAACTGTATAGTGTAGATACAGTCTAAGAGTTTGATAGAAACTTCCTTTAACATCCCATCCCAATGAGTTGCTTCATTTGCAACTGTATGAACAGAAACATCACTTGTGGTCAATGAGTTTTTGTATACCTAGCTTCCAGGAATATTGTCCTCTACTTTTCTGTTTGAAACCATTCAGTGTTTCTGTTTAACCCAAGCCAGGTTTGGGGAGAGTTTGGGCTTCTGGCTGAGAAACAGTGAACCAGTTACGATTCTCTGTTTCTTGAATTTACTGAAGAACCCTGAGGGTTAGCATAGCAACTCTCATTGCTTAATCTCAACATAACCGGTGCATAATCCTTTACAAACTTAACCATGGCATAAGTCACATTAAACTTAATGGGACTTAATCCTGAAAAGGCATGTATAGGATTACTCTGATATCTTTAAGTCCCTTTACAACAGTGATGGGCATTTTGTGGCCCCAGATGCTGTTGGACTGCAACTCCCAGTAACCCTACCCATCACAGTTAGAAGAGATATGGGAGCTGGAAGAGCACAAGTTGTCCACCTCCATTTTAGCAGGCTTGATCCTGGTTGCTTTCTACTTGAAAGGCAACTAGAGGCAGTGGTTTTATATTGGATTATTTATATAGCACCATAACTGCTTTGGATCCCATACTGAGAAAAATGTGAGATTTAAATAAATTAATAAATATAACCATCAGTTGGCATCCCCTGTGCAAAAAAACCAGTCCCTACTAAGGTAGTCACATGAGAAAGAGGGCAAAGTTCCTGTACCTTTAATAGAATGGAAGAGGGGATTTTATCAGGTGGTGCTTGCATCACTCTTCTACGCAGCTTTAAAGGTAAAGTAGCCATATCTTCTTTTCCTTGTGGCCACCCTAATCCCTGCCCTGCAAAGCTTAGAATCTGAAATTCAGCTCAGGGGACAACAGAGGATGGTGACTGGTAACAGGGAATCACAATCCAGCTATTTCCATTACACATGCTTAGGCATAGCTACAGATTGAATTATATAGTGGGCCGTGGGAACCAGTTACAGCTGAGGAAAGAAAATATGGAAATGGCAGGAGAGGAATCTGTGTTAAGGATAGGCTTATGAAAGCAGTGCAACTTTTACTGGGAATTGTACAGAGTGCTTTGCTGGTTACTGAAAATGTTTTGGAAACTAACCACCTGTTTCCTGCATAATCACAAGAATTTATTACATGTTCTTCGTCTTTTTCAAAATGGGACATTCAGATTTTAAAGTACATTTTCCTAGAGTTGAGATAATAATAGGTGTGACATAATTTGTGACCATAGCTACTTGTGTCTTTTTACTGTAGGGCAGTCTTACCAGCTGTAAAATTTGTAGCTGCTGGCTATTGCAAACAGGTTGGGACAGAAGGTAGAAAGGAGACTTTCATGCAGATAGTAACTCAGAGACTAGTGCTAGCAGGAGAAACTTTGAAAGCCTAGTAATGTTTTTCCTCTTGGATGGAAGGCGTGAACATTACACAACAAAGAGAATGTTTGCCTGGGGCACTGGAGGATTGATAACTAAGCTGCTAAAATTCATGTCATGGAATGCATGGGAGGGAATAAATATCAATAATCCTATTAAGACCCAGAGGGAAAAAACCATCAACAGGCTTTATAGCAAAGAATAGTTGGAAGCAAACCCAGAGTTCAGGTCATGGACATATAGAGCTATCAAAGGAGTACAATGGTGGAAGTGTATGCAAAGGGAATAGTTTTAGCCAATCTTCCACTAAGAGGCTGCAACTATGTCCTCCCACCTGGCCTTTTCTGATGTGACAATGACGGCATATTTGGTTGATGGCTAGCAGAGTCAGACTCTGCCCAGCTTCTTCTGACATCCTTCTGCTTGGGGCCCTACTCTTTCTTGGTCATGCTGGAGTGTGGCAAAAGTTGAACCTACTGGTAGATTGCTGGATGTTTGCAGTAGATCAGCAAGGGTTTCAAACCAGAACTTGGAAAAATTAACTCATCTCTTGGAATCCACCAGGTGGCACAGCCATCAGCTATTCTGGCAGAAGAAAGCTGGGAGATGTAGCCCAGAAGAGTAACATTATACAGGCTCTGTTTCTGACTCCCAATTGACTACAAAGAGCAAGAACTAAAACATATTCTTCTACCCCTGCTGCTCAAAATTAGATTGTTGAAGAAGGGTTGGGACTAGGAATGTATTCTTTTTAAACAAGAAGACTTTGAGCTTGGTTCTGCTACTGATCATAATTCCTAAAATGATCATGTGCTCAGATGCACTCAGTTCCTTAAGTGAGCGTCCATATGCCTGAGCCATCTTTTTAAACCTGACTCTAGTTGATGGACCTCGGCATTCTAGTAAAAACAATAACAGCAAAGCCAATTCCACAAACCTGAAATCTGCTCATCTTTGGCTAAGTGCCTAAGGACAGTTCTTGTAAGGCTGTCCTACTAAAAGTGGTGATTGGAGTATATATACAAGGGACACAAGGGCAGAATGCACAAGGATGTCCCTGAGCTTGTTTTTGAAACAAAAGTGGCTGGATGGAGAAGAGAATTTCATATGCTGAGGCACTCAGCCAAGTTAGGAAGAGGACAGAACAAAATCCTTTGTCCATCTGCGAGAAGGCGTCAAAGCAGCAACATAGACGTCTTCAGTACAGATGTCTCCATTGATCTGGGTCTCCAGTGCCACCCACCTGCTATTTGTTTATGTGTTTGGAACAGAGCTTTGGAAAGTTATTTTTTAGACTACAACTCCCAATATCCTCCTCTGGTCATCCCTCTGGAGATTCTGGGATTCGTTTTCCCGCAACCTCTGCTTTGGAACCTAAGTTGTTGTTGTAGTTGCTTTTCTGCAATTTCAAGCTCTTTACCCTGATTTGTTTGTGTGTTTATGTGGGCTTATATGTCTTCAAGTTGCCTGTTGACTTATGGTGACCCCATGAATTCCAGCTTCCCATTCTCTTCTGAAATTTAGCCTACAGCACCTTGTATTCTTTGACAGTCTCCCATCTTGATGTTACTTAGCTTCCAAGATCAATCAGGATGTGATGCCTTAAGGGTATTGGCCTTTGCTTTGATTTATTGTTATGGTTGTGCGCCTTCAAATCATTTCTGACTTATGGTGACCCTAAGGTGAACCTGTCATGGGGTTTTCTGGGGCTAAGAGTGTGTTTCACACCCAAGGTCACTCAGTGGGTTTCCATGGCCAAGGGGAGAACTGAACCATGGTCTCCAGCATCAGAGCCTGATACTCAAACCACTACACTCTGCTGGCTCTCTTGTCTTGATTTAAAACATGCTTATTTGAAGTAGGGAAGATACTACTGTCAAGAAGTTCTCCAGATTTGTTCAGATTTGTTTTGTTTTTCTCCTTCCCCTGTCATATTTTTCAGTGCAGAATGGCTTTTTAGGTAGCTTACTTTAAAACAAAGAGGGAGAATACACAGCCCTCCAGATGTTGTTGGACTGCAATTTCCATTGTCCTTCACCATTGCCTGTCCTGACTAGGTCTAAAGGGAGTTGCAGTCCAACAGCATATGGAGGGAGAGCATGTTTTCCCTTTCTGCTTTAAAAAATAAATACAACTACACTGGGGCTGCTACTTCTCCCTCTAACATTGATCTTGAGTAGTATTACTCCTTCTCTTGGGACACTGTGACAATTCTCATCTACTGTTATCCAACTGCACTGTCCTGAATGCTGCCAGTTGGGTTCTCAGGCTCAGAATTCTTCAGCTTGCTCCAGGCTTTAATTGACAGATCCCCAGTTGTGGTTCAAAGAAAAAAAACAAAGCCGATCCTTGTGACATTCTGGACATACGTAGAAAATGTTGTTGCATTTATTATATAATGTAAAGTAAAATATAGTTATGTATGGATTGTGTCGTAGATGTTAAAAGGTGAGGACCTCTTGGGAGGGGGTGAGAGAATGGAATATTGGATGTGAGTGATGATTGGAATGAGATCTAGGGGATTTTGAAGAGGCTGATATATGACAGTTGGTGAGGGTTGAGAGGGAGTCTGTCAAGATTAGGAATTAGTGGGGTTCAGGAGTCTGAGTGGTTGGGAAGGTTAGGGTGAGAGAGAAGAGTGAGAGTAAGCATTAGTTTTAGGATATGAGTGAGAGAGAGAATGAGAGATGTGTGTTAAGAGTTCGTGTCAGTCAGTATATGGATGTATTAAATACATAATCTCTGATATTATGTTCCATTTCTACTTAATCATTATTTTTGTATTATACATTTGAGCCTCTGAGAATGCGATTTATTGGAGAGTTTGAGTTCAGGTATGATGTCTACAGTGGCAGCAGTAAGTACAGGGTAGTGACATCTGGTGGGGAGATAAGATGAATAAAGTCATTCACAGAAACCAAGAGGGCATCTAAAAGATCTCTACATTTGATGCCATAGTATTGGGACAGGAGGAGGTCCCCACGGTTGGTGACAGTGATTGAGATAAGAGGAAGTTTCCACATATGGTGGCAGAGGAGGGGTTTAATGGAAAGCCTTCACAATCCTCCAATCTGCCCATCTTTGTTTTCCAACCCTGGTGTCAAAGGAGATATATAAAATGTTGTCAGTGATGAGTCATCTTCATCATCATACTTGATCCTGCCTTTCTCCCAATGTTGGTACCAAAGGCACTTCATAAAACGATTAAAAATTAGATTCAACTGAAAATACAGTGAAGTTACAATGATAAAACACAATTAAATAGATAAGCATATGACAATGGTATTTAAAATAATTTAAAAGCACATTAAAGAAGTATAGTTGGGAATGGGGCCAGCATAGCCTCTGCTGGAAAGGAGTTCCAGAACTTGGAAGATGCTGCTGAGACATCAGTCCCTCTGATAATTTCACCAAATCTGCCTGTGAATGTAGGAGGACCGACCTCCTCCCAAAGACTTTAAAACCTAGGCAGGCTCATATGGGAAGATGTAGTTTTTCATATAGTCTGGATCCAAGTCATATAGAGTTTTACAATAAGCACATTAAATTGTGCCTGGAAATCTTTTTCCATGGGCGTCAAGTGTGCTTTTGCAAATACCTTCTTAATGAAAAGAAGTATGCAAAATTATTATCTGGAGTTGTAGTAGATTTTTGGGATCAGTCACTCAGCACCAGCATGATATAGTCTGAGCACATGGGAAAATGACTAGCTATATGCAGACTGGTTGTGAAAACTAGCTATTTTGTTAATCTGCTAATTTTTGAAGTTAATCTGAAATGCTTCTCAGTCCCACTAGGCCTTGGTAAATACTACAGTCAGCCCTTCACGCTTGTGGGTTTAGCTTTCACAGATTTGATTTGTGAGCTTCTCCAACCCCTGCCCACCCACCTCAAGCACTTCTTTTCTGGGGGAACTGTCCCTCTCTGCTGCCCCAATCAGGCCATGCAGCCGTTTAAAAAGCTACCTCTGGTCTTCCCCATCCTCCACCAACCACTACCTGGCCAGTTAAAGACAGCTTGCACCCCAATTTCTCAGTACTATGAACCCTCTCCCAATGCACCCCACAGACCCAAAAGAGAGGACTGAGACAGTGGAAGCAGAAGGCCACCATGTTGACCCACCCCTTTACCCTCTCCTTACCTCTGCCCCCTTCCCACAGAGGGACAGACACACACACACACACACACACACACACACACACACACACATTGACATTTGCAGTTTTTCCACTTCTGCAGGCGTCCTGTGCCCCTAACCCTAATGAATGTGGAGGGCTGACTGTAACTAAAAATAAGATGGATTGGAAGACTTTGTCACCACTTCCTCATTTTATAGATCCACACAGTTCTAATATTAGACCTAGACTTGCATCATCCCTGTCATCACCAAGAGGACAAGAGCTAATCACAGTGATATTATATAACCCATCCTTTCATTCAGCTGTTATTACAACACAGCTAAAGTGTCTGACAATCAGCTTCCCAATTACATCCCCAACCACAGCTGCCCCTTTGCCAGCCCTTGATAATAAAGAAGTATGTAAGATAGACATATATCTGAGAAGACCTATTTGTTTGTTAAATTCCCTCATGTCTCTTTTTCTCTCCCCATTCAAATTTTATAACAGAACAATCCTGTGAAACTGGTTAAGGTTAGAGTTTAGAACGTTACTTTTTAAAGGTAATTTATTCCCTAACTCACTAGAGATCCTCCAAAAGCCATTGGGTATTGTGTTTGTTGTTGTTTTTCTTTGCCTTTGAAAAGAAGTTTATAATTAATGAGAGATGATTTACAATATGAAAAAAAATCAGCTCAATATCCATTTATATGTACCTTTAAGACATAACTTTAAAAGTAACTAAAAGGGATACTTGTTTCTTATTGAGGTATAGCATGTAATATTGCTCCTACTTCTTTAATACTTTTAAAGTATTACTTTTGTTACAAAAATAGAAGGAGGAGGATTAAGCTGCAAGTAATGATTAGAGGAATGAGTTGCAAATGATGCTATTTGTGATTCCATAGCTGAAAGGGGATTTGAACTCTGGTCTTCCTCTTTTTGCTACAACATTTAACCACTTTATTATGCTGAGTGCTTGGGACAATCCCCAGTAACATGCACTTATGAACAATGGAAATGCGTTGCCTTGTGTGTGTATGTGTTGCCAGTGGTTTCCAGCTTTCAAGTAAAATAGGCAGAGTTGTGGGAAAATAATGAAGAAAGACAAGGCAGTGTTTTACATGAGGAGAAAAAGACATGGACAATTGGTATTGTGTGTGTGTTTGTTTTTATGTTTGTTTTACTGATGACAGAAGGATCTGGCTGGTCCCATGGTACATTTTTACATATGAAACTGAGAGCTACAGATTCTCTCCATGTATTTGTGGCAAAACAAACACTTGTGTCATCCTTCACAACAGCGGCATAGCTAGAGCTTTTGCCGCCTGGTGCAGACGACCACTCTGCGCCCTTAGCTACACCACTGTGTCCATTTCACAGCCTCCAAGCCAGCATGGGGCAGGAAGTTCCATAGTCGTACAGTGTGAGAAAGGATTTCCAACGTTCCCAACGTTCTTGTGTGTATAATAGGGGAATTCAATCTGCTTTTCAGCAACCATTCATTACCCGCACCATCAAAGAGGCTTCCGCCCCATTTTTCCTAGTCCTCCTAAATTGCTCCAAATCTTCTTTACATTAAAAGAGAAAACCCACAAACAAGGCAGAACAATGTGGCAGTGGCAAGCTCACCTCCCTACTCCGTGAACCACAACGTTGCCACGCCAACAGCAGGGGGAGACCCCGGCTGGTCTCCTCCACCTCTCCTCTGCCCCATTCCCCTCCTCCTCCCCCCTCCACCCCATGATGGCCAGGGCAGTCCTTCTGGTGGTGGCACCCCCCCGCCAAAAAAAGAGCCACCCGGGGCAGACCATCCTTCTGCCCCTTCCAGCTACACCACTGTTTCATAAATTGCAGGGTGTATGTTTTCTTCCTGTGCCTATAAAAGAATCACAAAAAATAATCACAGCTTGTAAGTAACAAGTTTAAATGAAATGAGGTTAGGTGGAACAAGTCATGGGAGGGAACATAACAAACTTACATTACAAGAGCAACAAAATGAAGGAAATGAAGCCAGACTGTTGGAGGCCATCGGCAGCATGTGACCATTGGGGCCCTCATTTTTGTTAAAAGTGGGGATTTTACTCCCCCCAAAAACTGTCTAAAATACTGCAAAAATGCTGCAAAATGCAGGGTTTTGCGTCCACAAGCTACTCACATACTCCAAATCCTTAAACCAAAAACTGGCCAAAAATGAAACTGGAAACTGTTGGGCAGGCCACAGGAAATGGTGTGACATAGCTTCTAGCCACATTGAACATACCAGTGTGGCCCACTGGAAGAGTTTTGGTGGGGGGAATGCCCCCTGCCAAATTATGCATTTGTTTACTTCCATGTAGCAAGTGACTTTTCTAGTTCTTTATGAAATTTTCTTTTAGGGGCTTTATGGCAGATACATTAGGGAGGTATTATGGCAGATATTTTCCCTCTTCCTCCTCCTCCTCTTTCACTTTATTTATATGCTACTTTCCCCCCAGAACTGGGGTTCAAGGTAGCTTGCTATTTGAAAAAATATAGATAAAGTACAGATTAAAATATGTACAAAAATTATCCTTAAAATGTAATCAAACTACCAATAATATTGAAAACATGGCAGAGGGTTGGACTCGATTGTGGTCTCTTCCAACTCTGTGATTCTATGATTCTAATTGAGACCATGCATTTAGAAAGTAAAAAAGCAATTCAACCAGTTTTAAAAGTTTTATGCCATTCTGTTACCAATAGTGAAGTTTGTTTGCTTGCTGTTTTAAATTACTTTAAAAAACAATGTCTTAAGGGAGCACATCATACTAAGTAACAACAACTACTTTTCCCCCCAAACATTATAGTATCCTTGCTTTTTTCTATAGCTCCAGAGCAGGGGTGGGGAATGTTTAGCTCTCCAGATGTTTTAGATTACAGTTCCATCAATCCCTTATCATGGCCCATGTTGGCTGAGATTAATGGATTCCACCCATGTAGATTCCTAGTCCATGCCTCACAGCAGAGGTGGGCAAATCGTAGCCCTATGAATGTGGATTCAGGTCCCCCTCAGTTGTTTTGTTGCCTTAGACTGCATGGACCATTTTTAATGGCCAACAACAGGTGAATAGTCTGTCCTGGAAACCTCTACAAGTCCTGCTGTACTTTATGACATAAAAACTTACCCATTTTCAAACCCAGAAGTGGACTTCCAGCCATTTACATTTTTGTTTTATTTTAGAGACATTTTGACGGTCTGTGTAGTCCCTGAAAGGTCTCAGGACAGAAAATTGTTGCCCAGATCCACCACACTGGCCCACCACTAGAGGCCAGACCAGAGATAATCAGCTGTAGCCTTCCAAGTGTTCAGTACTGCAAATCCCATCAGACCTCACTGTTAGCTACAGTTGGGCTCAAGCTTAGGGAAGTTGCAGTCCAACAATATCAGAAGGCCCACATTTGCCCGTTCTTGATCTCAAGTGTGCAGTAGTAATGGAAAATTGTAGTTCCTATATCCAGTTGGTAGTTCCTATATCCAGTTAAATGTAGGAGGAAAAGGCTCCTGTTTTTAAAAATGGAAGGGCAATGTATTAGTTCTCACCCCACAACACAGACAGCAGCATGTTTTCAGTTGCCACAGCTGCTGTAATTTCCATGTAATACTTCTGTAAGATTGCCCCAAGCATTTTCCTATTGCATGGCAAGCTCACATTTCTCCTTTTGAAAATGGAAGAACCTTTCTGCTCATACAGTAAATGTCCCAGAGGCACCATAGATGTAACATCACCCTGTGAGCTAACAGTCTCCTCTTTCTTCATTCCTCACCAAGATCTTCACTGAAGGCATCACCAACAAGCTCATGGCTTGCTTCACGGATGAAAATATGAGAGATGCAGTCTTGGTACGAGTCTACGGCAGGAAGACAGAGCTGATTGTGGACCGAGCCAATGAGCTGCGGAATTTCCAAGTGCTACAAGACCATGGCTGTGCCCCTAATCTCTACTGCACCTTTGAGAATGGTTACTGCTATGAGTTCATGCCAGGGAAGGCCCTGGGGCCGGAACACATCCGACAGCCAAATATGTTCAGGTTGTGTGTATGGAATGGGAGGGGTTGGGTATTCACTCTCCCAAACAGATGGATCAATTTGATAACTGTCAACAGGAAGAAGAGTTGCTTTAAGAGATAGGTACACAATCTGTGGTCTGCATTACCTCCACAGCTTTAACTAGGGCCACCCCAGTGCTCTTGTTGTCCCGCTGCTGCCATCGTCACTCACATTACACATTGTTCCCTACTACTAGGAACTCCTACAAGTTATTTGTGTGAGGATTGCCAGAGAGAGAAAGAGTGGTCTGTATCTGGGTCAGTGGGCTGTTTGTCTCCATGTACAACCGCTGAGCCTCAAACCAGAATGACATGAAGGTCTGGGGGCTAAAAAGATTGGCCAACCCCAGTTTTAAGATGTTCCTTCTCCTCACCGAGCTTTGTCTTTCTAAAGTCAAAGCATGGTTGAAGTACTCTATTAGTAAAACTGGCAGCATTCCCAAGCAGCATGGCAATGTAGCCTGGGGATGATGGGAGTTTTAGTCTGGCATATCCAGAGACCACTAGTTTAAGGAAGCCTTCTTTGTTAATCTGATACGTGGTAGAGAGCCATTTGATTCACTCTCAAGCTTGCTAGTCATCTAATAGGATAGAGCCTCCGTAGCCCTCAATTGAGGCTTACAGTTAGCAGCACGTTTTGATAAAAGAAATCAGCAGTCAGTGGAAGTCTTCTGATTCCTCAACTCAAGGAAGTGGAACCTCTAAACCAGAGGCCAGATACAGTGCATAGAGAGGCCTGCATCTGGCCTATAAACATCTTCTGCGATCTCTAATAAGCAGTGGGAAATAAGGCTATTTAAAAGTATTTAAAGCTTAAATAACTTGTAGAGAGCTGTTGCCTAGTTTCCTGTTGTACAGTTGTAGCAGGAATGGATAACTTCTGTGGTCCCACAGGGCCCTTTTCAGATGAAGCCAATCTTCCAAGGCTGTATACTGAATATTTGTAAGAGGCTTTTTTAATGAAATAAAAATATATAAAAGGGACAACATTTCCACATATGTGTTATTTTTATATCTAAATGCTATTATTATAAGCTATTCAGTAATAGTAACTAGACGCCCTCCCAACTCATCCTTGGCTAATTAGTGCCTGGAAAGATTGATTTCATAGTTGTCTTCTTGGTTTACAGTGGAGGTGGGCAACTGTCAAAATGTAGGGCGCAGCATTAGCCCCCAGGAGACTTTCGAGCGCCATAACGCCACACACACACAAAAATCAGTTTTGCCCCCAAATGCTTTCTAGGGATCGTGGGGTCATTTTTGCCACCTTTGAAGCCCTCCTGGGCCATTTTAGATCAAGGAAAGGACCTTTTTGCTAAGAAAGTGGGGTCCCTTACTATTCATTTCCTGTTTTACAAAAAGGTCTCTCCCGATCCTAAATTTGCCCACACACACCTCCAGTGTGGTAAAATGCCCCATATGAGCACTTTGGAGGCATTTTGGTGCAAAAATGTTTGACCTCAGGGCTGCATATACCTGTGGATTGCGATTTGTCCACTGCTGGTTTACTGTTTCACTGTAGACAAGAATGCTGTTGCACCAAAGCATACTCTTGGACAGAAACTGATAGAACTGAACTGTAGTTTGTATGCTGGGTCAGAGAATGACCAGAATTACATCTGACCTTGCTCACTTGTATTGTTCCTGCCTGCTCTGTCCTTATTCTCTCAGCCCTGTCCACTGCCGGTGTAACAGTTGGTGAAACAATTCCTAAATTGGAATTTGGCCTCTCCTCTGAAAAATGTTCCTCCACCTTAACTAAAGGATTGTTATAGTTGAAAAGCATCTTTTGTGCAGTCATCCTATGCAATGCAGCTACAAATTCTATGTGCCCAACTTGAGAGATACTCTTCTTTAGTGGAAAAATATGAAACCAAGTTCCCTAGCTCATATGTACTGTGTTTAGTTTTCCAGAATAGTTACTATTAGTGCTAGAGAGCTGTAATCCACTCCCCTGAACTATAGCATCAGAACCTCCTAGCACAGAATAGCATCAGAACTTTCTAGCACAGAGCCTCACTAAACTACATATTCTGGGGTTCCATGGGATAGAGCCATGACAGTTAAATCATAGAAACATAGATTCAGGAAGGATTGCAAGGGCAGGATCAGAGAAGTATTTGATTGCGTCCCCAGCAATGAGGAATTCTTAAGGACCCTGGCAGAATCCGGCACTGCAGTAATCATTTTATGTCTACCTACAGAGACATAACCATATTCTTCTGTGATTCTGTCCACTCCCCACAAGGCTCAGAATGGCCGTGCATTGGGGAGTGAGCTTCTGAGGCCATGTGGTAAGCCTTGGTGGTAATTATGACTCAGCCTAGCATAGATCTGCATGCAGAACTTCTGTGCTATGTTGGACCACATAGAGTGGTGGTGTAGATGGAGTAAACCAATATATCTTATATGTACAGTGCAGGCTGGATCTTTTGAGTAATCATTTACTTGTTGGATGGATGTTTTCTAGAGCAAAAGTTTCCATTGAAAGCAATGCAAGGCCACTGAACAGTGTTGTCTTTGTGTTTTTTTGTAGGTTAGTAGCCCAGGAAATGGCTAAAATGCACAGGATCCACACCAATGGGAGTCTCCCCAAGCCCTGCCTGTGGCACAGACTGTACAAGTACTTTAACCTCGTGAAAACTGAGTTTACCAGAAAGACTTCAAATCCCAGGTGAAAAAAAAAGTCACAAGATTATCTGCAGTTGAAGACGTTAGTTATCCAAAGGTTTTTGACTATTATGTTGCTTTTATTATATAAGCATAGTATGCAAGATGTCTGGCCAAGTGATAACATAGACAATGAGAACTCAGTACAGCTTTCTTTCTTTTTTTCTTTTTTAAATCACCACATCATTGGACAGCAGTCATGAATGCATCCTAGACACGGCCATCATTAAAAACTAACCTTTCAGTGTGATTGCTGATGTTTCCACCTGTAAGCAGGGCAAGCAACAAAGAGGCAGGTCGTTCTGCCTGATGCCAAACATCAGAACTATTTTCCTGAATGCTATGATTTAGAATGACAGTTTAGCCATTTAAGATCTAAACAGATGGTGTGTTGGAGGCTGTGATGTAGATTTGGTAAGATTTTGTGGTGATACAAGAAAATTCAGAATGCAACATGGCAAGCTTCCAAAAACAGTTCAAAAGTAAGCACCTCTTCTCTTTAAAATAAGAGTATATGTTAATATGTTAATAGTCAATTTAAATGTATCCTGAAACCATTGTCTTTGAAGATGTTGAAAGGTTACAATATATACCTGTTTTGAAGAGAAATGGTGCTTACCTTGGAACGGCTTCTGAAAGCTTGCCATGTGTCCTCCCAAGAGGCAGGCAGCCTCTGAGAGTTTTGAGCCCATTTTCAACACCCAGCGGCAGCTCATCTTCACAAAACCATTAATAACCAGATGGTGACTCAAAGTGTTTAAGCTAAGACCAGATTTTTTTAAAACTATAAAATTGCTAAAATGCTAAAATGGGGTATTTTGGGATCTGTTGTAAAGAGAAATCATGTCCTTTATGGCATAATAATCCTGTCTTTTAGACAAATATAAATAAATAAAATGGAGGCAAGACTCTGGAGTCTCAAGGTGCTGCCAAAAAAAAAGGAAAAAAAAAGAAAACTCTTTCATGCTCTCCCTAAAATAGGTTCATTTTCTTCCCTGAAACAGATTGCTTCTTATCATTGTTGTTGTTATGTACCTTCAAGTCTTTACTTACTTAAAGCAACCCTAAGGCACATGTATCACAGGGTTTTCTTGGCAAGATTTGTTCAGAGGGGGTTTCTTTGCCTTCCTCTGAAACTGAGATAGTGTGACTTCCTCAAGGTCACCCATTGGGTTTCCATGGCCCTGTGAGGATTCAACCTCTGGTCTCCAGGGACATAGTCCAACATTCAAACTGCTACAACATGCTCTCAGATTGATTGTATGTCTGTTACGATATAGAAAGCCACCTAGAATGCATTGTTAGATTGCCGATGCTGGCTGTTTAACACTGCATTCTTGGCACCTTTACATTCTGTAAGAGATACCAGGAGTATTCTCAGTACAAAATCCAATTGGAAACCGGTGAAGCATAAAGTTCTGCAGCCGTAGTTGGGTGCAGGTCCAGGAGCCAGAGCGGTAAGATAAAGGTTGCCAATGAGGCGGTAGCGCAAGGGTGCTTTCCCTGGGCACCTTTGTAACCAGTCAGTGTCCATTTGGAGTGGGTAGAGCTACACCCAGGGATTGTACAGCAGTTGTTTTGTTTTATTTTACTTATTTATTTCTTGAAATTATATCCCACCTTTCACTTGGGATGAGATCCAAAGCAGCTGTTGAACAGCTTGGGAAAAAACCCTGCTGAAGGAGGTACTGCATACTTTCTAACCTATGTCAAGGGAAATAGTTAGGCTGGTTTATTATGTTAGCATAATGCTCCAAGACCATTTTCTGACTCAGTTGTTCTTGTTTTAATAGGCCTTGCATCACAATTTTAGGTTTTTTAAAATTTAGAAACAAAATTCTGGCCTTTTGGAAACAGTGCTGAAACACGTGGATTGGATGTGGAACATTATGTATTGATATCTAGGTATACCTTGCCACTGCTTTGTACATACGTACTTCTAGACCTTGGGCCCAATGTAATGCTTAGCTGTGCCATACTGCACCAAGCAGTACAGAGGTGCAAAAAGGCAAAGGGCCAATGCTTAGAGCAGTTCAGATTGCATATGACATGCACAAACCTGGGGTCCTTCCACAGTACATGGTTGTAGCACTATGATTCCACTTTAACTTCCATGACAACGTCATATGGAATCTTGGGATTTACAGTTTAGAACCATAGAATCATCTTGCCGGAAGAAACTACAGGGGCCATACAGTGCATTCTTGACAGATGGCTGTCCAGCCTCTTGTTTAAAAACCTTCAAAGGAGGAGACTCCACCACATTCTGAGGCAGTGTATTCCACTGTTGAACTCTTATCATCAGGAAGTTTTTCCTAATGTTTAGACAAAATCTCTTTTCCTGAAGTTTGAGGCCATTGCTCTGTGTCCTAGTCTCTGGAGCAGCAGAAAACAAGCTTTCTCCATCTTCCATATGAGATCCCTTCAAATATTTAAACACAGCTATTTTGTCATCACTTAACCTTCTTTTCTCCAGGCTAAACATACCCAGCTCTCTAAGCTGCTCTTCATAGGGCAGGGCTTTCAAGCCTTTTACCATATTGGTCACCCTCCTCCGGACACAGTGTTCCAGGTGGGGTCTGAACAAAACAGAATAGAGTGGTACTATTATTTCCCTTGACCTCAAGACTATACTCCTATAGATGCAGGCTAGAATTGTATTGGCTTTTTTAACTGCTGGATCACACTGTTGACTCATGTTCAACTTGTGGCCTATTAAGACTCCTAGAGTCCTTTAACACGTACTGTTTGTGGTCAGACCAGGTGTCACCCATCTTATATCTGTGAATTTCATTTTTGGCCCAGCTCTCTAAATCTGTTAAGGTCTTCTGGGGTGTTAGCTACCCCTCCTAATTTGGTGTAATCCACAAATTTGATAAGAATACCCTCTTATCAAATCATTGATAAAGATGTTGAATGGCACTGGGCCCAGGACAGAAGCTTGTGGTGCCCCAGTAGTCACTTCTGTCCAGGATGAAGAGAAGCCGTTGGTGAGCACCTTTTGGGTTCAGTCAGTCAGCCAGTTACAAATCCATCGAAACAGCAGCATTGTCTAGCCCAGATTTTACTAGTTTGCAAGAATATCAGAAGAGAGAGATGTTCACAATTCTCATGAAAAAGCTTTGCTGCCTTCCAGACTACAAACACCATGATCCCACAGGATGCAGCCATGGCAATTAAAGTGGAATCATAGTGCTATAATTGTGTAGTGTCTAGCATAGCCCTTGTAGCTGGAAGGCAATATAGAAATATCTTTGGTTGGGAGGCAATATAGAAATATCTATACTACAAAATACATAATTTTGTAGTATAGTATAGTGTCAGTGAAATATGCAACTGGAGAGTGGCCTAAGCCATCCATAAAAATAGCCTGAAAGTAATAGCAATGTATGAAGGAACTGACAAAACTACCTGTATTTCTTGCCTAAAAAAACCCTATGGTATTCATGGGGTCACCATAAGTCAGCAGGCAACTTGAAGGAACATACGTGCAAATAGGAAGCTTAAATAGGCTATTGGCTAGGTTAACAAGCTGATAGGATCAAGACTTGGCTTACTGAGTTCCACCAGCAGTATTGTATCCACCTTTTGAAGTAGGAAGCAGGGAAACAAGGAACATAAAATATAAATAAATAGATTGTGCAGTGGACATCTGCAACTGCAACATCCAGCTATTGTGGAACTTCGTGCCCTATACCTAAAATGGTGGTGATGTGAATGCAGATGCGTTGTGGCATCTATGCATACATCACCATCATTTAATAACATAGGATGCAAGCATTCACATTTTTTGCTATTCACTGTAGGTCCTGGAATGGAACTTTTCCCTGCAGATATGGAGGGTCCACTGTAGTGATAAAGTAAAATACTGTAAGGGATGTATAAATTAAGGCAGAATCTCTGTTCAAACTGAGAGTAAAGATTAATCTCATATTTGTGAGGACTGTAGGCCATTGTGATTGTACCTCCCAAGTGCCACCCAATCCATCAGTGAATAGCCACATTATAAATAGCAGCAACAGTAATGAATATCCAGTAGCCATATACCATGGTGACCAGTTTCTGCACCATCATAAACCTCCTTTTCTCTGTAATACCCTAAATGACTATCAGTGCACATTGTATAAAGCCATTCAGGGTCAAGATTGGTTATAGCTGTCTCTGATTTTCCTATAGGTCTGAAGTAGTATTTCCTGAGCATAATTACACTCATTATGACCCCCTGTCTTTCCTGATTTTTCTTCTCAGTGTTTTTAGCTTGGGTGCTACAAAGCAGCTGCCTGCCATCTTCATCCCCCACATCCCCCAATCTTGCTCTGGATCCTATGCAAGCTCAGAAATATTCTTACAGCATGAAAGTGGAGTATGTGTTTTACTGTACAACGGGCAATCTGCTGATCTGTACATAGGTTCTTGCATAGCTTTTAGCCTTACCAGTTTTTAATTTCCGAGGTATTTTGTGATCAGAAGGTTCCATCAATGCAGCCATTGGGTGAATTGCCCCCTTCATAGAATCCATTTGGTGATAATGCCTGTGAATTCGAAACCTGCCCATTGTCCTAAAAAGGTTGGGGAGTCCTGCAGGGCCACACTTTGTTTTAGCAGACCTTGTTTACACAAGAGGAGAAACTTGAGAAATTGTTTTTGGGAGTGGTTTGCACAGAAACATGCGCCAAAGTTACTTCAAGCATGCCATCTTGTCTACCCCTGGACCACAGTGTAAAGTCATTTTAAACATTTATTGAATTTCAAATCTTATTATAAAGATGATCCTTTCAGATGAGGTTTTTATTGTGTTATCACTCTGCCTCGTTCACAGAATTTTACCAGGGTTCCAAGTATCCTGATGTTTTACTTGTCCTGTGTTTTCCCCATTATTTCTGTCTTTTATCTTGCCACAAGAAACATCCATTGAGAAGTAAAAAAGATAGAATAGCTATATTGTGTCTTTTGATTGATTTCCTAGGGAGTAACGGCAATGCTTCTGTTGGCAGAAATCTTACTTAAGATATAAACGGAGGTGATCCAAGAATCCCTATATATCTACAGCCTCTTCTGCTCACTTTGAGATGGTACTGATCTGTGATCAATTTTTTGCCCATGTAAATAAATGCAAGACTGAAGGATGGAAGTATGCCAAATCCATAAAATAGACAGGAAACCTTTTACCCTCTTGCTAGGGAATTCCTAGTATACTCAATCAATCTCATACCATGACCAATAATAAGTGATGGCAGGATATGTAGTCCTAAATACCTGGAAGGCCAAAGATTCCACACTCTTACCATAGGAGAATGTGTTATTCCTCTAGGGAGATTTGTCCACTCCACCTGTTTCATACAGAAGCTGCTAATGCAGTGGTTCTCAACCTGTGGGTTGCGAACCCTTTGGGGGGTCGAACGACCCTTTCACAGGGGTTGCCTAAGACCATTGGAAAATATGTATTTCCGATGGTCTTAGGCTCCTTTCCCTCCTCGGTGGTGGTGCGCAAGTGCGAGCCACGTGCTCACGTTCTCCTGCCCCCTTTGGCGGGAGCGCGTGCAGCCCCCAGGCTGCATTGCGGAAGGAAGGGACGGGGCAGTCGCGTGACCAGGAAGCCAGCTGTGGGACGAAGGAGCAGCGAAGAGAGCGCCTCGCGCAAGAACCTGCTTGCGTGAACGGCACCCCCCCACCTCCGCAATAAGGTAACGTGTGGAAAAGGCCCAGGAGTGGTGGTGCGCAAGCGTGAGCCACATGCTTGAGTCCTCCTGCCCCCTGTTCAGAAGAGACTGAAATCGCTCCCCTTCTCCGCTACTGGGAGAAACTCCCTTCTGACGGGCCAGCTTGGCGGGGCAGCAGCAGCATGAGGGGTAGGCCCCCTCCTTGCCATGGCCCCTGCCCCACTCGCCACGGAGGGGGGCACTGCGGAAGGGCCGGGGGGGCCGCAAGGCAGCGCTTTTCCGGGGGGGGTAGCTGCGCCCGGCGCAAAAGACAAAGGCGCTGGGATTCCTCCCCCCTGCAACCAGGGTCAACACTCTGGAAACTTTTCCCATACTGCCCCCCCAGCGGCAACAAGAGCGAAGCAGAAGCAGAGCCCGGGGGGAGGTTCTCGGAGTTTTTTCCCAGGGGAGACATGCGGCTCCTCTTTCCCTCTCTGCCCACCCCCCCGTTCCTGGCCGGCGAGGTGGCCTTTGCCGAGGGGGGAGGCATTGTAAATAATAAATAAATAATTTTATGGTTGGAGGTCACCACAACATGAGGATCTATATTAAAGGGTCGCGGCATTAGGAAGGTTGAGAACCACTGTGCTAAGGCATCAAAGAGTTTTGGGCATGATATGATCCTTCAAACAGCTCATGTTAAGAGCAGGTAGTTGAAGTTTTTCTGTGGCCCACTGAGGATTTCAAGATTTACATCTAATGTAGAATGGGCATGATAAAGAGCTGAATTAAAGCAAATCCTCTTGTATTTTTGAAACCACTTTATAGTGAAAATTAATGAGTGAGAACTCTCATGGGATAATCTAGGATTTGTCTATCCAAGTACATCTCTCCCCCAACTTGTACTCTCTAGATGTCTTGGATGGCATCTCCTTTCATCTCCGGCTAACCCCTCCAGTGATGGGGATGATTGGAGTTGCCTGGTGGGTACTAGGTTTGGCAAAGAATGTCCCAGATGGTCTGTTTCTCCAAAATAAAGGAACTCTGCCTTGAAAATCTTGCTAATTTTGGAAAACACATTTCTTGTGCTAAGAAACATGGAATGTCTGCAAGTGGACATGGCATCATTTTGTCTTCCTTCCCAAGCCTCCATCAGGAAGTGCACATTCCCAGTCTAGAGGTATTAGAAGAAGAGATTCACTGGATGAAAGAGCACCTCTCCCAGCTTCGATCTCCAATAGTCTTTTGCCACAATGACCTTTTGAGCAAGAACATCATCTACAACAAAGCAGAAGGTTTGTTACCTTGATCTCACAAATGCATAATGCTTTGCCAAACTCACAGACCCTTTTTGCCCTGCCAAAAAGCATTCAAATCACAAATGGCAGAGAAGTCCTCTTGCTTCTTTAAGAAGCAGCTACCCTGCTTCATTCACTGCTCCCAACTGTTCTTTTCTTTGCCTTTTCAGGTCATGTCCGGTTCATAGATTATGAATACACTGGGTACAACTATCAAGCATATGACATTGGGAATCATTTTAATGAATTTGCTGGTGAGTTGAGCTCACCTATTTTTTCCCCCATCTTCTCATACTCTTCTTTATGGAAGTAAGAAATAGCTCTTTATTATCTGCTTGAAACAGAACTTGGAAATGTTAGCATTAGTGCTAATGCATTAATATGAGACCTTTAAAGAATTTTAATTTGTTGATATTAAACCTTTAGGAGCTATTTCTAAAATGAATTTGTTACCTTAATAGTTAATAAAAGCCAATTAATAAAACATTTAGAGTTACTAAAAATGCTTTCCCAAATTAATTCATTAAAAACAGCAGAAAATTTTAACTGCTATTCAAATTAGTATTATTACTATTCAGTGACTTAAATGACTAATTAAAACCCATTTGTGAAATTTAAATGAAGTAGAGATAATGTTAATTTTAACTAATTATTTCCAAGCCGTGCTCTGAAGAGAGATAAACTGAATTTCCAGCAAGGTGGGGAAAGTTTGGCCTTCCAGATATTCTGAATTCCAGTTTCCCATTGGTCATGCTGGCTGTAGCTGTTGGATGTTAAAGCCCAAAACATCTGGAAATCCAAAGGTTCCCTATCCCTGATGTATCTTTTTATTGTTCCTACAACAGTGCTTAATATGAGTGGGTCCTTAAGGCAGACCTAAAACTTCCTGTAATGTATTTGATCCTAGATCAATCTATAATGTTAGGGTCCTGCAAATACCTCATGCTGACCTGTCTGCTCCCTCCAATGTAGTTTCAAGATCTCCACCTGTAGAGTCTGAATCATCACACATCTTCTGTTTACAATCCAGCGTGCATCTTTACCAGTCCCATCTGCTGTCATTTTCTCTACTATGAATTTCTGGAAAGAATGGAAGGCAAATCTTGAATAGTGTTTTATGTTGTTGTTGGTGGGGACTGTAGCTTTCCTTATGTTGACTACAACTCCCATCATGCCTGAGGCAGATGGGAATTGGAGTCCAACAACAATTGGAAGGCAACAGATTCCAGGCTCCTGGTCAAGATTGCTTTTGAAAAGTCATGCTTGCAAATCCCAAACAGCTGGCTGATGAACAAGGATATTTTTACTAATATATGGTGAAGGTAGTACCTTTATAACAAATAGTGAT